>JANBPK010001128.1:0-30505 GCA_027579435.1 Candolleomyces eurysporus
GGAGATGGTAGTACCACTCAGCGACCCCACAACATTCATTTTGACATCACGGCTGCGATTTATCAACCATCGCCGGGATCTGGTCTATTGCAAGAACTGCAGCTGACCGGCAAATTCAGTTTTCAGGTATGTATACAGCTGTGGATACCCTTTCTCTTAACGAACTCTCATTTTCTGGACTGCATAGCTCACTCCAGGACGTACTTCCAGTGTGGACTTCACCCGGATGCAGTGCCAAGCTCACAAGAAATCAAACGCCTCTTACGAGTACTCCCAAAACTACTTGAAGATTTTGATCGACAGCTACAGTCCTCAGTGGAGTTTAGAGAAGCATAAACCGAAAAGTACACGGGCCTCCGATGGGCAAGTGAAACGCGTAGAGTCAACGAAGACTACGTGGCAACAGACGCTCAAGGGTGTGTTCACACTTGTTCCAAAGGCCGAATACGGTCTAGGCCATGCCGGAGAGCGCGCAATGTCGGATGAGGCCATTCATTTTAAATCTCGCATTATCCAACGACAGAATCGGGGGGTGTTTTGGTGGACCTTCCACGTTGACGATGAGTATGAAACAGATTGCGGTGTCGAGTTAAAGGAAGATTCTCTCCCGTCTGCCGAGATGTCCGTGTTGCCGAGTCAAAACTCACCAAATCAACCTCTGGACAAGCTGACAGTTGAAATCACGTCGTTTTGGTCCCTTCTAAAGAAGGGGAGCGCAGGATGGTTTTCCTACGCTCCTGAGAACTCTCTACCTCCCGGATTCTCAAACCTTTGTCAGGTGATTTGCATCGATTTACCGCCTGGGGATGGGCATTATGTCTCTGACCTGCAGGTTGGAGCCCCTGGGACATCCTCGCAGGTATCAATCATTCATTCTCAGAGCGCCATCTCCCCGACTGCAGCTGTATTGATGGTCGGTGGTGGGGGAGTTCAAGAAGTGGACGAGCTAGTGAACGCTGGCCAGAGGCTTGTTTCTACTTAGTAATCGGACATGGGTAATATGTATGTCAAGTATATTTGTATTATTCTGGAGTTCCATACCATGCATCTTTATTGTCAAGAAGTGCTCTTGAAGGGTGGGGTACCAAACAACATGCTGGTGTTGCAATTCATGCTATCAAGTCAAAATCCCCTGGAGATATGCTGCGTGGAGCGTCGCCCACTTCACTATGTTGGCTGATGACACTCTTTAATTGAATCTGAGCACTCTTAAACATCACAGCATATTCATTCAGGTGGTACCCTATGCTGTTACAGAGAGGTCACTCCAGTAACAGAGGAGCTGCAAAACGTTCTGGAAGCATGTCTAACAGAGGAAGCTGAACCTGAGAAACTGCACTGTGGCTCAACCTTCATAAAATTTGGCATGTTGTCATCAAGCTCCTGCATTCCCTACATACAAAACAAGCAACTTACAGGGCTATGGTCAGGCATCAGAGGAGTTGTTCAGGCTCGAGTTGAAAAAGGGCAACAGAGGAATCTCAGGTCTTCTTCCAGATCATGATCAGGGACTCACCATGAGCAAGTAGGGATGATAGTACAAAAGAGATAATGAGAAGGTGGCAGGCAGCAGAAGAGGTAAATTCTCAACAAGACCTCGACCTGCGAGCTGTTGGGGAGGTGTTTGTGTTGCAAATGACACCCGCTGGTCGGATGTCCAGTAACATGGATTATAGAAATTTGCATAAGCTCAGTCTACCTCTGAGTCACTGTAAGCACATAAGAAAATAGCACACCAGCACTTGCAAGTGACTGGACTCAGAGTCTGGCCCAGCCTAGGCCAGCTGCCAAGTCCAGGATAAACCAAAGCCTTTAAAGTCCACCCTCATGCTGAAGTCTTGGCCAACAGTCTAGACTCTGGTCTCTCCACTGGGCACCAAAGAACAAAGGGCATGGCCTTACCCAAAAAGAACTTGAAGGATATGCATATGCTCAAAACCAATGCTGGTATCTCCAAGGTAATTATGTTTCATTCCAAGCTGGGGAATCTTTATGGACAGTTCATTGGCCTTTGAAGGTCATTGTGGTCAGGGCTGAAGGCTGCTTCACCAGCTACTAGCTATGCTCATGGCCACTCTAATGTGGGTTAAGATGATGTACCACTGCCCAATGCCATTGATGTGCGGGTCTACGCTCTTTTGGGTCCTCATCAGTATCAAGACTGACAGCCTTCAAGCCCTCTGAGACTGGCTTTCATTGCTCTGCTATCAACTTTCTCATTCTGGCCTCGGGTGGTGAATGGTGAGGTCTCCAAATCAAATCCCAGGACATGCAATTGTCTATTGTGATGTATAACTCTCCTCATCAGCAACCCTGCTGCAAGAACAACTTCAACAGTAAAATTTCAGTTGCCTACTAGGGATAAAAAATTCTCATTGATGATGAGAGCCCTTAGCCATTCATTCCTTTTTTCTTGCAGATGCTCATCACAATTGGATGCACAACCATCAACTTATCTTTTGAAGCAAGATACAACCATCACTCCATGTAGGACTAGCTTATACCCTACATACTCTTTTTGCAAATCCATTCACCTTTCCTCTCAAACCTACTGCATCAAGTCTTCCTTTCCTTTTGGTTGTATTAATGTACTTACCATATCATTACCTTACCCTTCAAACTTGCTTTCTTTTTCCATTTCAGCATATAGTCCTGGAACCACGGTGATACACTGCTTGCATAGATACCCTCTCAAATTCACAAATCTATTTGTAAAGTTTGCAAACTGACATAGATAATCAAAGAGATCTTCTTGAAGGAAGGGAAATATAAGAGTTGGAGTTATCCCTGACTGTCAAATAAGCAGATGCCCTAGAGGACAAAGGAATGTTGAGTAAGACGGTTCTGCGATGGCATTTTAAGTTTTTGAAGGTCTCGCAAACATATCCGAAACGCAGTAATACTATTCAAAGTCTAACTAGCATGCCTGACCTGGCAAGGTATGGTGCTAGGGGGAGTTGTGCACATTACAAGGGAATTCACCCTGACACTTGCTAAGCAGAAGCCTTCACAAAGCAGCCAGTGGCTTTGAGAATTGATGAGTGATCCATTAAGTCAATAAATGTTGATGTGACCCAAATTGGAAGGAACAGGAACAGTGATCAATTTTGGACAACTAATCCAAAGTTTGTGAACCTGTATGGGAAACCGGAAAGCATGACTAAAGCTTATGTGGTCATCAACCTGAAGCTCAGTCAGCCTGTCCACCACCAAGAGAGAGAAAGAGTCAGCAGAATAGCAAAGTAGTATGGCTTGGTGGAGCCAAGCACTCAAAACTTGGATCAATTTGTCAGATTAGGTTCACAAACAGAAGGGCACGCTCTCCAGGAACAATCCTTGGTAAGGCTGTCCACGAGTGCACTCATGAGTATACTTGGATCTTCAATGCGAGTGCTTGGGCTCTACAAATTCAAACTCAGATCCGTATGAGTTTTTTCCCACAAGTAACTCAGACTCATGGCTCAAGTACTTGTGAGTTTTTAAGTATACTCACACAGCAAGTCCACACAAGTAACTCATGAGTTACTCACAAGTACTCACAAGTACTCACAAGTACTCACAAAATTTACTTGCACAAATTTGGATTATAGAGCAAGGCAAGGTGAGATTTTCATTGTAGCCACCAATTTTAGCAAAAACTCTACATGTTTAAGCATAACTAAGAGTCTATGGAGTCAAGCATAATTAAGACTCTACATACTCAAGCATGACTAAAATTTTATGTACTCAAGTTGTAACTAATCACTATCTAAATCAAGAATTTTGTAGATGTGTACAGCCTTTTGTAGTCAAGCACTAGTGCCACTATGTCGCAAAAATCCGAACGGGCGTTTCAATGCCCGCTCCGTTGGGTGCTGTTGATGGCCCCAAATAGCGTTGGACAGCCGGTTGAAGGGAGCCTATCGGTCCATTTACGGTAATCGACGGCGGTCCAACGGCACTTCCAACGCATGTTCCAACAGCCTGAGGGTTTGTTGACACAGCAAATTCTTCGGCTCACGTTGGAACACGTTGGATGCCATCTGATTGCCGTAAAGATTTTTGTGACATTAGGTCTTATCCATTCACATTTCCCTTTCCTATAGTAAGCAAGCGCATCTGGTTGGTCAGGTTGTGCTTGTGCACAAGAAGGCATGAAAACGGCTGTCCACTAACTCTCTTTTATCCAATTTGGCCTATAATAATTCAGGAAAAAATCGTAAAAATTTGCGAAAAATTGTGGCATTAAGTGTTTCTTTTACTGGACAAATTATGGGTTTTCATAGGTTTTCATGGGTACTTGTGGCAAGTACTTGTGCCTTCAGAATCCATACTTGGATCCTCATGAGTATTTTCCCATGAGTGACTTGGACCCATGGATCCAAGTTTTGGTGAGTATTCCCATGGGTCTACTTGTGAGTACTCATAGAAGACTCTGACTCATGGACAGCCTTACTTCAGCCCATCATGGCGAGGGCAGTTCTATGTGTCCCAAGGTATATTGCATTGCCTGCTACAACCAGCATCTCCACAAGCAAACACAGAGTAATGAGCAACATGTAGCAAGTGGAGAACTGGCTGTGACTCAACTGAAGAAGGATATTGAGGACTACTGTGTGTCTTTAGTTCCTCACTTCTATGACTCTTGATTATTAATTTATTGTGAACAACAACTTTCCAGTATGGTTGCACCCAGTGCAAAGCAACAAGCAAGGCGACGTCATCTGTCTTGGTTGGCTGTGTGGTGTTAAGGAAACCATGGTCCACCACCTCACTACCTGCCAGTATGTCAATTAAAGCATACACAACCAAGCAGAGATCACCAAAAAGGCTGGTAAAACAAGAAGCCCAGTCCTGCAGGTGCCAAATTTGTCCAATTACCCAGGGGCTGAGCCCTATACTCTTGCACCCCCTCAACCCAACTTTTATGGCTCCAACTCAATCCCTGGGGGTCTCTCTGTTCTGGCAACTCCTAGTCCATTGTCACAATCATTCCCACCATCTCCATCTGAAAGTCTTCATTTGTTACTTCCTAACAACTCCATCTCCAACGTTGGACCATCAGAAAGCTTTAATCAGCCCTTTCCACCTTCACACTCCCACCCACCTTCACACCCACCATCATCTTGCATGCCTTCACAGACTCCTTCTATTTCAGGTCTCAGCCTGTCTGCTTTTGGATGGCCTGGCTTGCCTCAATTACCCCACGCTTGGACAAAAGAAGACCAGGCTGATTACGAGCAGTCCATTGCACGCCTGACTGTGGCAGCAAATCTCCTGCTCTCTTGGGTTGATAATCCAGAGTGGCTTGCATTCCTTGATCAGTTTCTCCCTCAGCTAACTCCCATTTCCCAGAAGGTGTTGACAAAGCATGTGATCCCAGCTGTTGTTCACAAGGTTCAGAAGGAGGTTAATGTGATGCTTCATGGCCAAACTGTAACCCTCTAGGCCGATGGGTGGACAGGACTGAATCAACATCATATTATTGGGTTTATGGTTACATTGGAGGGAAAGGTTTGTTTGCTACAATTGATTCTTGGATTAGCAGCTAATTTGTATCACCCTAGGTCTATACTGTTGATGTTGTGGATGTATCCATGGAAAGAAAGAATGCAGAGAACTTCCTGGTACTTCTTGAGGCGGCTGTGAGGAAGGCCAAGAGCAATATGGGTGTCAAGATTGGTTGTATTGTTACTGATGCATCTGGTGAGACAGCAAAGGCTCAAAGGCTTTTTAAGTGAAACAACCCTCATATTATTGTTCTGGATTGCTATGCACACCAGGTACGCACTCCATCCTCACCTTGCGGCACGCTCAGACCTTCAAAATCAACAAACAGGCAAATTTTATTGTTGGGGACTACTTCTGGACCAGTGACAACAACCTCATGGCCATTACTGATCAAGCCAGTGAGGTTATTACTTGGCTGCAAAGCAAGACCACTGTCCTAGGACTTATTAGGGACGCCTACGCTCACAATCACTTAGGAAGAACATGAACAGCAGTTCATGCGGTTCTCATGCACTGGACTTCGCATTATCTTGCCTTTACACAGCTTCTGGAGCTTCAACAAACTATTCAGATTGTTATTTTAGAGGACGGGCAGAGGGGAGAGACTCAACGGATGGTTATTTCTGGTGACAGGGCAGCAAGGGAGAGGGCAACCTCAATGGTCACTGTCCTTAATAATTCTTCATTTTGGGTACAACTAACTCGGTAAGTAATCTAATCTTTGCAAATACTATCTATTTAACCAACTTCACAGTGTTGTTCATCATCTCTGACCACTTGCTATTGCCACAAACATCCTTCAGGCAACATCCTGTTGCCTTGACACAGTTTTGGTCACCTTTGCCTTTCTATTCATGCAGCTTGACAAGATGCAACGGCCAACAAACCCCAATCATGATATTGACACCCCAGGATGTCAACATATTATTAACAGTCTTGAAAAGCACTGGGCAAATGCAGATAAAGAAGTATTCATTGCTGCTGTTCTCCTAAACCTGTTTTACCACATCAATCTTTTCACCCCTCTCCCTTTCCTCAGTCTTGATGGCATCACAAAACTACTCAAACAGCTTTGGCAGACTTTTTTTGGTGATGAGGCACCAGCATCATTCAACAATGAAGTAAAGCAATACATTAGGAAGCAAGGCTCATACAAGAATTTGAAGGAACGGTGCAGCAAGGAGGAGTCAACGGCAAGAAAAGAGGTAAGTTTGTACTGCAATTTAATAGTTTGATTGATTCCGTCTCATTTTCTGTTCAGGGTAGAGACATTGACCCTATGGCTGTTCACAATGCTTATTGAATCCTTGGAGCAGTGGATTCGCCTCTCATCAAGCTTGCACACCATCTTTTTTCAGTGGTCACGAACTTGGCATCATGCGAGTGCCTCTTTAGCTCCTTTAGTAATCTCCTTACCAAGCTCTGCAATCAACTTAACATGAAGTCAATTGCCAAGCTCAAGATGCACACGAACAATGAACACTGCAATGATGTAAAACATCACCACCAATTGCAGCGTCACTTTGGGGAGAAGCCACCTAAACAGCACACTGGTGGTGAGTGGTTTCAACTTTATTTGCCGCAAGAGCCACACTAATAGATGTAATCCCACTTCAGCTATCCCTTACCCCTTGTCTCTGGCTTCTGCACTGAGTTTCACCCTCCCGACAAGCTCCGTCCCTACTCCACCAAATCTTAGTAACCCAGAGACTACCACAGCTACCACAAGCGGCGAATTTACCACCATTATTCAAACTGCTACCTGACTCTCTCAGGAGGATGAAGATGGCTCCTTGAGCACAGACTCAGACTCGGATTTGGATTTGGATTTGGACTTGGACTTGGACTCTGGCTCTGATAATGAACCTGTTATGTAATAACCCCTAGGGTGTCTTTTTTTTCTCTTGTTTACTTGTATTTGACTTAGACTCCCTCGGACTTATCTCCTTAGTAGCACATTATCTTTCCCCTTTGCCCCAGTCTTGACCCTTAGCCTGAGGACACCCTATGCCCATTCCCCTTTACCCTGACTATGCCCTTTACCCCTTTCCCTTTGCCTTGCTTTTGCTATTAGTAGTTGGTACTTATCAGTGGAACCCGATAGTTATCAAGTAGGAACAGTAGAAGCATTGATGCTGGTCAAAGAAGTCAAGCCAGCCTGGACTAGCCCAACCACACAAGTAATATAAATACCAAGCTGAGCTGTACAGTAGTTCCTTAGCTTGTTCTCAAGAATCAAACCTTGTCTACTTGTATCTGGTGCCTGACAGATTTCCCTCAACATCTGAACCCTGTGCATGCTCAGTCTGAGAACACAGTGGACGCTCAACAATGAGTACATTTGCCTTGACATCATTCCTCATCTTGCTCTAGCCAGAGGCATCAACCTTACCCTTGGCCAAGTCCTCCTAACATAGAGAAAGTGGGCCGACGCTCTGCGCGGCATACCTCCGAGGCATTTTGACTTGGTTTACTGGTTTTATTAGAATAACATTTACGGAACACAACAAAGGCCATCTACAAGCTGATTTCTACAGTAAAGTAAGGTGGAACAATCAATCTATGTTTCAATGGTGAATAAAATAATGAGGCGCAGCAATCTAAAGTAAACGACAAGGAGATAGAAATGAGGGATCCGAGACGGGACTATAACGGTCTTTGCGGCCAACCAGACGATACAAAGTGAGCTACCATGAAAAGATGGCTGAACAAAGCAGAAGGCTCCAGCCATAGCCACCGAGGAGATGCCGAAGGGAGAGGATCAAAGGCGACGATGCCGTTGAGTCACAGAGAAAACAAAAGGACGATGGCAAAAGGCAAGGCAATCGCCGGCGAACTGATGCGGTCAGTATTGGTGATCGGAGAAAGGAGAAAGGCAAAAAAGCGACAAACTCAGCAGAAAGCGTAGATGCCGAAATGATGCACACCGGCGTACAAATTCTTGGCAGACAACCGGGGTAAGATGTACCCGAGTCAATCAAAATGCCTCGGAAATAGACAATGCCGTTGATTGAGTCGCTGAGTGAACGAAAAGACGATGGGAAAAGGCAAGGCAACCTCCGCCAAACAGATGCGGTCAGAAACCGCGAGCGGAGAAAGAGCGAACAGCAGAGAAGAGAGAAACTCAGTTCAATGGCATCAGAAAGCGCAAAGGCCGAAATGATGCACACCGGCGTCATATTTCTTGGCAGTCAACCGGGGTACGATGTACCCGAGTCAAAATGCCTCGGAACCATTCCAATCAGTCATGTCCTTGTCCTATTCAATTCATTCAACAATTCCCTATTGTTGCTGTCTGCTTGAGAGCTGGTAGGAACCCTTCTGCTACATTGTCTATTGGGTCCCTTTGCTATGAAGAAGGAACAACTATTGTGGATATTAAATGCTTTGAACATCATCCAGGAGAGAGAATCATCATGAACTCCTTTGAACTACAAGTAACCAATTACACTGATGACAATGTCCTCACACTCATCCGATATTGAAAAAGAGGTTCAGTTCCCTTCTCTCAATCCCCTCCAAGCCACCCTTCTTTCCAAACGGACCACTGATGAGATCAGTGCTGCTGAGCTCAGAACACACACAAACCAACCAACCACAACCTATACCCAGGCTGTGTATAGTCAAGCAGTGTGAGAGTCAGGCCGCATGAAGTCAAAGTGCGAGTAAGTGGGGGTTATGGAATGAATTAAGAATACTGGGTTTCTCAGTTCTCTCGTAGTTAACTTTCCACAAGACTAGAAGTACCCTTGTGTACAACTAGTGAGATTCCTAATCCCAAGTAGTCAATCCTCTGACTGCTTAAATTCCTGAGTTCCAAGATACTGATAGTTCACACTGTGTGAAGTATAAGCAGAAAACTTGATATATTCATCGATAAACGCAAGTAAAAGATAAAACAACAATGATACAATGATGCCGCTCAAGCAGTAGTTGGCGTGTATATATACTACTTCGAGCCATATAAAAATAGACAGAAGACACATGTGATAGATAAGCAACTAACCAATAGTAAAAGTCCAAGCATAAGATAGAGAGAAAATAGAACCGGGTATTGGTAGAGGCTGCACCAAGATTGTAGCTGCACGAGTCAGGTGCGCCTCTGAATGCCAATTTTGGATCACCATTTCCTTTCTGGTCAAGCTGCACGAGATGCCGACTGATGATCAAGAGTGGACGGGCATCCTTGCTCTGTGTCCCCTGCTCCCGTTGCTAGTCTCAAGCCGCTTGGGTAGGTACGGTTGCCTTGTCCAAAGTCACCTGCACCTTTTCACCCAATGCCAACGGTCAGTCTGGTCATTCCATTGACTCAGGACTCATGCTGCTGATACGACCGCATCTGTTTTAGCGAATATAAGTTCACTTTTCGCAATAATAAACTACAACTTTGACGCAGTCTGAGTCTCTAAGTACAAGAACAGCTACGCTATCAATAAGGTTCACACGGCTTGAGAAGGAAAAGAGTTAGTACTACGACTCTAGGGACACGAGAGTTGAAGCTACTCAAGGCTGTCAACTTGAAACCACCCCAGTTGTATTATACCCTGGCCGGAGAAACTACTCCAGTTGACACTGTGCTAAAAGTCAGGCGGCTCGACTGAAGCAGCTTCAGAAAGTCATATACCTTTACAATGCAACTGTCAGGGCTCTCAGGCGGCACTACCGGGGAGTTCAGAAATCAGGCAGAGTCATATTAATCAAGTACAAGTGCTGGGGCGGCTTGAGGAGACCTTCGAAACGACGAAGTCCATGGCAAGTGGCGCGGCTGGGTGGCTGTGATAAACTCCGACGCGGCATGAGGAACTGAAGCAGCTCGAGTCCTGAGTCAAAGGGATGACCAGACCAACCGTTGGCATCAGGTTAAGAGGTGCAGGTGACTTCGGACGAGGCAACCATACCTATCCAAGCGGCTTGAGAATAGCAACAAGAGCAGGGGACACAGAGCAAGGATGCCCGTCCACTCTCGGTCATCAGTCGGCATCTCATGCGGCTTCACCAGAAAGGAAATGGTGATCCAAAATTGGCGTTCAGAGGTGCGCCTGACTCGTGCAGCTACAATCTTGGCGTGGCCTCTACCAATACCCAGTTCTATTTTCTCTCTATCTTATGCTTGGACTTTTACTATTGGCTAGTTGCTTATTTATCACATGTGTCTTTTGTCTATTTTTACATGGCTCAAAGTAGTATATATACACGCTAACTACTGACTCGAGCGGCATCATTGTATCATTGTTGTTTTATCTTTTACTTGCGTTTTATTGACGAATCTATCGAGTTTTTCTGCTCATACTTCACACGGTGTGAACTATCAGTATCTTGGAACTCAGGAACTTAAGCAGTCAGAGGATTGACTACTTGGGATTAGGAATCTCACTAGTTGTGCATCAGGGTACTTCTAGACTTGTGGAAAGTTAACTACAAGAGAACTAAGAGACCCAGTATTCTTAATTCACTCCATAACCCCCACTTACTCGCACTTTGACTTTGTGCGGCCCGACTCTCACACCGTTTGACTTTACACAGCCTGGGTATAGGTTGGGGATAGTTGGTTTTGTGTGTGTGTTCTGAGCTTGGCAGCACCAATCTCATCACTGCGTCAGAGTTTATCCCAGCCACCCGGCCACGCCACTAGCCACAGACTTTATCGTTTCGAAGGTCTCCTCAAGCCGCTCCAGCACTTGTACTTGATTAAATGACTTTCTGAAGCTGCTTCAGTCGAGCCGCCTGACTTTTAGCACAGCGTCAGCTAATGTAGCTTCTCCAGTCAGGGTATGATACAACTGGGGCAGTTTCAAGTTGACAGCCTCGAGTAGCTTCAACTCTCGTGTCCCTAGAGTTGTAGTACTAACTCTTTTCCTTCTCAAGCCATGTGAACCTTATCAATAGCATAGTTGTTCTTGTACTTAGAGACTCAGACCGCGTCAAATTTATAGTTTATTATTGCAAAAATTGAACTGATATTCGCTAAAACAGACGCAGTCATATCACCGCCCCCATCAACAACTCTTGGGCTCGTCCTTTTGCATCCCCCACTCATACCCCTCCTCCAGAACCTTGCCCTCCAAATCCTATCCCAGAAGACCTTCCCCAAGAGCCACCTTGTGCAAGAGGAAATCTCTCGCATGCACTTTTGACCTGGCAGTGTTATGCTTCAGGACCCAGAGTATCGGTGATCACTCTACACATCTGTCATCACTCCCCAACCACCCTCCAACGCAAACAACTCCATATCTCAGTTTTTCTCACCACGTTCAACCTTCGTACCTCAGAAGCTTTAGTGGAGCCCCTGAACAACCTGAGGTACTCCATAACAGAACCCTTGAGTTCTGGAGCATGGAGGTGTTACCATCTTGCTGACCTGTTCAAATTTTCTCATCAGGCCTGGGTCTTGAGGTACAAAAAGGTTGGTATGAAGACATTCAATGAAGAGCTTCAATTTTTCAAATTGTTGGACCTTGATGCAGCAGGAGAGGATGACCTGGTTGATGCTGATATTGATTTTGATGACTCAACTGGGTCAACAGTACTTGGTATGCTGGCACAAACCCGCTTATAGAGATTTTATTGTACTAAACTAAAGAATGTAACAAATGATGAGAATTGACTACTGCTGGGTCTGCCAATAGGAATGGGAACATCATCAGTGATGAATAGCCAGCGACTTGGTCGCTGATCGGTAAGCGATCAGGTTTGCAGGTCGGTCGCCGTTCTCACCAATTGATCATTGACCGGCACAACACTGGAGAGCCATCACTGATGTCGGTGATGAGTCAGCCGCTGATACAAACAGCACCAAATATTGTTTCCGTCAATTTGAGTCGAAAAGTCGGGAAACTCCAAGAAACCGGGTTTGTTGAATTGTTTTATCCCTTGGGTAGTAGCTGGCAGTGTCCTAGCCAAAGTATTCCCAGAGTCCAGCAGCCGACCGTTGACAGTGAGGTCAGACACCCAAGAAAGCTTCCGAGTCTAACTTACTCATGCGACGAAAATAGTCAGCAGGCCGTCGCTTTGCGCAGCATGCCCCGAGGCCTCTATTGCTCTTAGCCATTGACTTTGGACTTTGGACTGGGGAACTTCATGCAGTAACCCTGTTGTCCCTCCTGGATATCATCACAATACGTGTATCTCAAGAAGACCGAAGGTATGTAATTGAGCGAGAGAGGATTGGAGAGGGAGAGCGGGAAAGGTAAGGACTTCGCTCGATCACGTTGTACGAAACAGAACGAAAAGCTTGGCGCGTCGGCGCCCTGGGGTATTACAAGCACCCGAGGCCATAGAAGCCTCGGAATTGCCAGCCTCAGGGTCACTTGTTCTGCCGGAAAGTTGCCCACCATGCTTTTATTAGCTCCTCCTTCTCACCCGTCGGATAGCTACTGCGTACTGAGGCTCTGGTATCGCAAACCAGGTTCCCCACCGTTCAACGGAGCTCCAGCGGTGCAAGCCATGGTATGTCTCGGCGGAGCTGGATAGCGTCAACCTAGCCTTCTTTCCACGTGTTTAGAAGGCAGGCGTCTATTTCGGTCTAACTGGATTTGAATAATGTCAGAGCGCTACACGTATCGGCCCAGATCAACTATCATAGCGCTGGACCCTGGCAAAAAATTTGTATCAAACCTTACGAGAGGCACCCCGACTGCCTTTGTTACGATATGTTGAGAGTCTCCAAAGCTCTATAAAAGACGGGCAGTCTTACTTCTTTCATTTCTCAGAATTCAGCAGTCGTCGTCATCCGGTCACTCATTTGCTAACACACTCTTTCAAATCCTCTGAATCTAATCTCACAATGATTGCCCGTGTCTTTGCCGTCCTCGCCGCCTCCTCCGTCTTCCTCGCTGCTACTGCCGCTCCCGCTCCTGGTGACGTCAGCCAGTGCAAAAGCGGCTACGTTGCCTGCTGCAAATCAGTTCAAAAAGCCGACTCGCTCAAGTCACAGACACGCGCTCCCCTCGAGCAAGCTGGCGTCGATGTCGGGAGGCTCACGGGTCTCGTAGCATCGGAATGCTCCACCTTTGGACCCGAGACTAGCTGGTAAGCTCCCAGTCGTCCTGTTTGCCTTCAGTCGGATCACTGACAAGTATATCTTCTTCTCCAGCTCCTCTAAGCAAGTCTGCTGCCAGGGCAACCACCTCGGTACGCACTGTTTTCCCTCTCTACTCTCTCGTCTCTCGTATTCTTTGAGGAAATTGACATCAGGTATTCCCCACTAGGTGGCATTCACATCAACTGCTCTCTTATTTAATTAGCCTCTCCTCCTAAACGGGCGTTTGGCTCAAGTTAGTGTCGATGTACTGCGGTTCCGCTGAGCCTTCCCTACCGTACTCTATATAGCACTTGTCGCTTTGAGTGTTGAAAATCCAGGAATGTTCGCTTTCACGAACCCACCTTATACATGGTTGCCGAATAAATTTGTAAGCTGCAGTCAACAAAGTAGGGCGCATAATACTAACCCGTGAATGGGAATAGTCTAGTCAAAGGGCTAGCGTCTCGATGAGTCTGTCAAATTATCCAGATCTTCCCTCTCCGCCCACCTCGCCCTCGCCTGTTAATAATCTGACTCGAATTGAAATGGCACACCGTGTCCTCACTGTCTGATACAAGCTGCGGATACCCCTCACTCTATCCTGCAGGTACACACTCCTACTCGATTAAAAACCAGGAGATCCAACGCGCTCTCCGAACACAGGCTATGTTGCAGTTTGAAATTCTTACCCAAGGTCAACGACTCTGACGTGAAGTTGCACCAAGACTAGCTGGAATTAAACTCACGACCGTAGAGAAATAGACTCTTGAGTGATTTGAATCAACGACAGTAATGAGGTTGTTGGCCCGAAGGAGAAGGAGGCTTTCCGGGGGAAGAAGAAAAGCTCGAAGGCTCTGTTTGAATTTGAGCAATGCCTTTTCGATAGCCAAGGAGCCCGCTTTGAGTTGCTCTAGCAAATGATTTCAGGTCGTACGCGCCAACAGAGAGCACCCAAAGACCAGGAAGCTGCGAGATATCGTCCCAAAACCCATCAGCCAGGGGTATATCCCTAATAGTTAGTATGCTACCGATATATGGCTTCCAAATACACCAACGACACGCCCGGGAGCTGGGGTAGCCCATGGACAAAAATCGAGAGTGTTGTCCCTGGATGACCGTAAAGTTGACCCCACTTATCGGGAGCGATGGACGCAATATCGACCAAGGGAATTTCTGGCTCGTGGTCGTCGGGACGGGGGGNACCATGGCTGATGTACCCATCCGTACACGTTCAACTGAGTGGCTATCGTGGAACCAATATAGGGCTCTGATGATGGAGCGTGTACTAGTCAACGGCGTCGGCCTCCAGCAAGAGGTCCTCAGACTCTGGAAATCAAGTAAAGATACTGTGGGCTGGGGTCTCCGGCTTGAAAGGCTTTCAAGACCGGGGCTTGTTCCGCTAAGCTCGAAAGATCCAAGTACCGGCGCATAGTCGGGAAGTTGGCAAAGAAGATGGATGATATGCGCACTCTCCCGGCACCTCCAGTTTTTCACTCGCGGTATAAATATTGTAACAGTGTTGAGGGAGCTGGTTCTGAGCTAAGTGCAGTGGATACAGAAATTGGAGGAGAGTGGAAAGCCTTTAGACCGTCCCAGTATCGACTCACGGCAGAAGTTGATGGAAGGGTTGATATTTTCCAACCTCGATCGCCGACCACTCAATGGCAACTTGTCGCCAGTGGTGACAGACTTGGCTGTGAATCATCGCATCTCCATGAAGTATGCCGGTGCAGGTTGATTCGAGATGCAGTACGAAGATGACGGACAATAGTTCCGGGGGCAATCGTGCAATCGGCGAGAAGCTTTTGGCGTTCAAGTTGACAAGGATTGGCGAGACCATGGTGACTTCTTTCGAGAGGACTGAATGGTCATTGCGAACAAAAGTGTGAAAGCAAGATTCTGACGAAAAACCCATGAAGACAAAGATTAGGACATACCGGGGCTGAGAAGATGTGTTGATTGTCAATGCGCTGTGGTAGCAAGGAGATAGGCCGTTGAGTTTCCTTGTTCTTTTACCAATTTTGCGATACATACTTGCTATGTATTGTATTGTATTGTATCTGGCACGATTGCGCTCGTAAAAGAGAACAAAGAAGAAGAAACGGTCAATGCCAGCCTCATTAATCTTCAACAAGGAGCTGGAGACGCACCCGGTGTGCCATTAAGCGAGAGATACTGGAAGAGTCTGGACTCCCGAAACCAGTCGAGCCTCGGGATAAACCGAGGCATTGAAAGACCGCCACTGCATGCCGATGCGGGACAGCCTTCCAATTTGAGCCTCACCCCGTTCCAACGTCATCATCTCCCGCCTGTCGTGTTCTCTCCTCATCTGGGTCTGACTGGGATAATAGAGAGGCAACTGGTGCTCTCTGTCGATTGCAACCTCGAACGACATATCCAGGGGCTCGACTTCATAGCCGAGGGGGCACAGCAGATCGAACCCGAATATTCAAGCAGGTCCTTTGAAACCCACCTATTCCGATTCGACAGACGCGAAACTAGGGCAAGGCTCAGAAGAGGGGAATCATGAGCGAAGTGGTTAATGTGCTGGTCGCTTTCGCGGTCATTATCTTTCTGTTCCGCTGGATAACGAATTCAGGTGCGTGTTCCACTTCGGCGCTACGGAAGTACATCTCGCTCACCATTGGCGCCTCTCCGCACACCCTCCACTCTACCATGGGGCTACTCGCTGCAATGCACTTTGGATCCACAGGGAATGATGCAGCAAGTGATGAACAACGACGGGCTGCTACCATGTTGGGCTTCAGACCGAAGCGGGTAACGCCAGAGATGGTACGTTGACACACTGCCGGTCTATCCCTCCATTCCTCCGAGCGCTGAATGTTGGCTTCACTTTCGTGCTTGCAGATCAACACGGTCTCCAACATGTTCCCCGACATCCCAATGTGAGTTACCCCAGCCACTCTCTGGTGCCCCGTCCGGCAACCCCGAACCCTCCTCCTTTCTTACTCACCCGCCTCCTCCCCCAGACCGAACGTCCATTACGACCTCCTACGAACTGGAAACGTTGAGCTCACGACGAACAAGATCCTCGAAAGGGGCTTCCTAGAATCTGTACGGCCACACTTTCTCTTGCACAGCACCTGCTTGTTGACATCTGCATCAAACGTCTAGCCACCCGCAGCCTTCCATACACTATACCCGCTAGCAAGTGCAACCAACCAAGGCCCGTTTATTCGTACACCTTCAACGTCCACCAACGCATCGCCCACATCGAAAGCACCTGCACCCAAGGCTCCGTCGCTTGTTGAGCGTTACGGCCTAGAAGAGCGAGTTCAGAGAGGTGAGCAGGTCGCAGAGGAGAGTGTGGGTGGGAAGGCCCAGTGGGAGGATAGTCCCGAGAAAAGGGAGGCTAGTTTGAAGGAGCGGAAGGCGCAGATGATTTTGGCTGCGAGACAGTACGTTCATGGTCTTGTTGCGGTTTTTCGTTGAGCCCTAATGTTTTTCCTTTCTTTTCCTCCCTTCTCTCTCCTCTCCCTCTCAGACGCTTTTTGGCTGCACAGCAAAAACAGGAAGCGACGGCTTCATCTTCGGGTGTGTCGTCTTGATGACCGTCGCCAGCTTTGGGATCCTTGGGATGCTCCTGGAGCTATCTTGGACTTGTTCGAGGTGGAGCTTTTTATGCCCGCCCTCTTCCACAGGTCTTGCTGTACCCGATATCCTAATCGTTCAATATACTATACTATCCTTCCTAATTCTACATACATGCTTCACTCTGGGTCGCTTGTCTTGTCTGGTTTAGGTTTAAACTTCCCGACGGGACCGATTAGATAAGATTCATCCCTTCAATACTCAACTCTCTTCGCGATGTCGAATCGTCCTCCATATAAGCTCTCATCTGCTCTGTTCTTATTCTTCTCCTGCACTTTGCTTTCCTTTCCTTCGAATCCCTTACCTTGAACGAAAATTCTATCGTCGGCATCAGCAAAAATGGCTTCGAGCTCAGAGACCCCTCAGACGAAAGCACCTACGATCCTCGAACGCATCTACGCTCAGCGAGCTAAAGACGTCGAGCTCGCAAAATCCACGCCTGGGACGACACCTGAAGATATGAAAGTGTATTTGGACGAGTTGAACCTTGCACCACCCCTGGTTTCGTTTGTGGATCGGGTGAAGAGGAATCCAGGTTCGTCTTCATCTCCTTTCCTTCCTTCCTTCCTCCTTCCTCCCTCTATTTCTACTGCACCAGTGTTCTTGTTCGCATATCTCTAACCGATGGCACCCTACCAGGCTCCTCCACTGGCGCACCCTCCATATCCCTCATGGCAGAGATCAAACGCGCCAGCCCATCCAAAGGCAACATCGCCTTAACAGCCAACGCCGCCTCGCAAGCCCAGACGTACGCTTCGGCTGGTGCCTCCGTCATCTCCGTCCTCACAGAACCGACGTGGTTCAAGGGGAGTCTATTGGATCTCCAACTCGCGAGGAGGGCTGTATCGGATTCTCCGTGAGTCGATCGATCGTCCATCTTCTTCGAGCAGGCTTGAATAACGGAATCCTACTTTTCCCTATCCTCTCTCTATCCTGGCTGCGACTACGACTACGGCGAACCGAACGAACGAACAAATGGACACTCCAGCGACCGCCCCGCCCTCCTCCGCAAAGAATTCATCCTCGACGAGTACCAAATCGACGAAGCCCGCCTATACGGCGCCGACACCGTCCTCCTCATCGTCGCCATGCTCTCCCCCGAACGCCTCCGCGCCCTCTACGACTACAGCGTCAACGTCCGCGGCATGGAGCCCCTCGTCGAAGTGAACAACGCCGCAGAGATGCAAACAGCCTTGGACCTAGGCGCCAAAGTCATCGGAGTGAATAACAGGAATTTGCACGACTTCAATGTGGATATGGGGACGACGTCTAGGTTGGCCGATATGGTCCTCAAGAACCATGGGGATGTGACCTTGTGTGCGTTGAGTGGGATTTCGACGAGAGAGGATGTCGAGGTGTATAGGAACCAGGGTGTGGGCGCGGTTTTGGTCGGCGAGGCGTTGATGAGAGCGCCTGAAGGCCAGACGGGCGTGTTCATCCAGAACCTGTTAGGGTGGTCGTCGTAGGCCACAAGGAGGAATGGGAGGGTGGCGAGGGTCGGAGAAAATTTTGTATATCACAGAAAGTGATCGGGAAGTGAGAAGTTAAAAAAGCACAAGAGATTGGATACTAGTATGACGAGGATCCTAGTATACATTTGGAGGTCATTTTTGCAACTTGTGAGCTCTCCCCGGACTCGTCGAGAAGCGACATCACATCAGTGACCCCGAGGTACTGAGCATCGCGTCCGACATGACAGACGGCACTCCGACATCATTGAATATTCAGGCCTTCTCCTCTTTGTCCTTAGGCTTTAACTTCAGTGAGGTTTATTAACACACGATGGCGGTAACTGTATCGTCCGAACTGCTGGAATTCATGTTCCAATCCGAGGTATCACAGTCCGAGTCACTGATAATTTCCTGGCCTTTCTACGAGTCCCTCCTGGAGCAGGAAATCTTGATAGTCACGCTCCCATTTAATGAAAAACCTGTCCATCACCGCAACAACCTCGGGATTCCGGTTCTAAACGAGAAATCTAAATGTCAGCTTTCACCCGGAAGAAATCGTCTACACGCACCTTGAGATCCTCAGTGAGTGGACCAGAGTTTTCTAATAGAGATGAGTAGTGTGCTTTGAACCTGGCAGGTACAGAATCGAGTTTCTGCCATCCACCCTTCTGGGTGAAATCGACAATTTCATCATCAATAGCGGAGGCCCTCGTCCAGAATATTGGAAGGTCGCGGGTAGCCTCGTGTACTGCGAATCTAGCTAGTAACAGACTATCCAAATACCAGAAAAAATCACGCACTATGAATGGCGGAATCTGGGGACTGAATGATGTGGAGGAGACAGCACTTCGCCAGGTGCGCGTAAACGCGACTATGTGGTACAAACAATTCCTTTGCACGGCATTCTGCATCCAGGAAGTCGGAAAATGACTTGTGGAACACACGCAGATAAGAATAGCGGCGCCGAGGCGTCTGCATTGTCACGAGGGAATGGAGGTCCGAAATAAGATTTTCTGTAGACCCGTTTTCCAGGTGAAGTCGTCTAGCAAGGCGACTCTCTGACACACGACTCAGAAAATCCACCGCAGCAAAGCAATTGGCATGGTGAATCTTGAGGAGCAGAAGAAAGCCCCGTCCGGAGTGGGTGCCGACAGCTTCATATGCATTCTTCGCGGCCAACAGAATTTCAGTGTAAAGCCTGTCCAGCGCTTCGAAAGGACGAGCTCTTTGTCCTTCGCGTGGAGTCCAAGTGAGGACAATCTTCAGCCTCTCCGCAGGAGATGCTCGACGCTCCGATATATACCTGTACATTGTCGCAACGTAGACGAACTGTCCTGACGCGGCTCGCACCAGCGTCTCGATCTGGCTTTCGGGGAACTAGTGGGGATTGCCGGTGCGTGAAGTCAGGTCTTGAAACCTCCTCCGGAGATATCTACACATATCCCCGGAGGCGTCGAAGTGGTCGCTGAGCTGGATATGGTACGCTATTGCGTGGAGGTGGCCACCCGGTCCCAATGCGGTACGAATAGCCCATTCTGATTTGCTAGCGATGAATATGCGAAAGGGGAGGTCGTTAGTTAGAAGTCACTCTCTGATCGCAGGCTCAAGAAGTACTGAGCATCGCGTCCGACGATCAATATTCAATGTGTAGACCACACTGATTAGTAAAAGTTCGACATGATTGACGCTATTCCGAAGTCATTGAATATCTCCTTCTTGTCGTTCTTAGGCTATAGATCCGGTGTGGTTTATTGAGATATGATGACGGTCACCTTACTGTCACTACTAGTATATTCTAGATTATAATCACAATGAGGCCAGCTGTAGTTTGTCTGAATTGCTGGAATTTGAGTCGCTGGAGTCCGTGTCTCAACCCGGTCTCGAATGGAACGGAACGACTACACACCGTTAGCTAGCTCTACANGGGGGGTAGGATGACCGTAACATGGTTGGTGTCGATGTAATCGAAGGTGCTGTGCACCTTCGAGGAAGGATCGACTCAGACGTACGATATCTGGGGTTATGAGTGTCGGCATACCAGTGAGCCCCATAAAGTCAGAATTAGAGGTGAGCAAGAGGACGTCTCTTTGTAGCCTGGTGAGTGCTCTGTACAAACATTACTGACCTTGAGCAGAGACCATCTTGCCCGCTTCTCCCAAACCTTCGCGCCGAAGGGATGTACCCATTATCCCGCTTTCTGAGGTATCATAGGAATTTAGTACGTCGTTTAAAGTGTCGAATCGCAAAGTTCACTACAGCACTTGGCGCGGAACCGTAATTCTAGGCTTCATGCATTTGCGTTTCATCGTCGTCAGCTACCCATGTTCGCCCCGTTACCGGTCGGAGGCTGAACGGCATGGAAGAGAGGCGTTCTTAGGTCGGAAGCTGCAAGTGAACCTATAGATTCTTGTCATACTAGTCTCCGTGTTTCGAAGTCAGGTCAGACAATGTTTCATTGATGCCAAGCTGACCTCGATCATCTGAATGCTGCCATTTTGCGGTGCAAACGTCAACGTACATTACACACCCTTGCATATACCTTCAATTGCTTCGAATTCCTGGGCAGCACTATGGATTCGTCCAAAACCATTGAGCTTCGATGATTATCACAATCTGTTGCCTTATTTCGAGATGTGCAAGCGCACTTGGTTTGAATACCTATTCCGTGGGATCCGGACCCACAAGGAGCTGGGCGATGACATCGAATTTTCGGTCCAATGTAGCTGTAAGCAGAGCTCATGCTCCTTTCGTAACCGCATGATCATCATTATGATGTTGCATCGTCGAGGTGCATATGTTGTCACAAATAATCTGGTCTTTTACTAGCTTCATATTCATCTGCTGATTGCTGATCGAACTCGATGTCGAGGTTGGATCATGGAGCCGCAGCCCGCAGCCCCAAGCTACCAATATATAGCAAGTGAAAGGCCGCAAGGAAAGGATCCTTGACGCCTCATTCTCCCACCCGTCCACCTCGGAAAGTGCCGAGGAGGCACAACTCCAATGTCTCTTCTTCCACAATTCTGGTCGTTCCCCTTGATCGACTATCTCGCCCAGTTCGCTGAAATCCCATACAATCACAACGACTCCTCATGGACCTACAAATTTGACTATAGACAATTACCAAGGGTTTATGAGAAATTACTGGCTGATTCAGTGGCATGCATATTCCTCTCGGTTATGACAGGTTTAGCTCTCTTTATGAGTCTGGTTGTTCACCCTTCCCTGANCCCCCGCCCCCCTCCCCCCTCTAGGGATTCTCGCAGGAACGTCAATCATGCTCATTAGATTGATTGCTCGACAGAATCAAATCTGTCGAAATCTTCCTCCCGTGAAACACAGAACGAGCACTTATGCTGCCGGAGGCCTCGTCTTGTTCCTGCTGTTCGCTGTTGGAACCATCATCTACTGCGCAAAGGTTCTCTTGTCCTGGAAGGAGCTGTTGTGCTTTATTACGTCTGCCGAGACGAACGCCGACGGTTTTCTTGTCAAGGCTACTGGCTGCAACGGGAAGCCTATCTTCTCCCAGATACAGCGAGGGCTAACGCTCTCCTCGTCCGGAATGCGGTATGGCGATACACTGGACTATGCATTGTCTTTTGCATTTGGGACTATAGCTCAGCTTGTANTTTTTTATTGCAGATGGCCTTTTGGTAAGTCTTCTTCTTCATTGCCATTACCGCCTAGAGGATGACTTCCTGTCTTTCCTATGATTTAGGTGTACCGATGTTATCTCATCTTCATTGATAGACGAGCAGTCTATATACCCGTTATAACTGTTTACGCCATCTGCGTCAGTGAGTATGAATCACATTATCACAGGTGGACATATATTCAACTATCTTAGTAATCTCAATGCTAGAGGTGTATCCTACTCTCCGACTCCGGGGTAATTCCCTTGCTCAGGTTGAATCAGAGTCGACAGTGGGACAGTGGATCCTGAAACTCGTGACACAGGGTATTCTGGTGGTTTTATGGTTCGCCATATCTCTCGCTACGAACGTTCTAGTCACCACCTTCATCCTTTTCCATATTTTACGTCGACTGTCCCTCGCTGCTTGTCCCACTGGCGTCACGTAGGTTGAATTCAACTTTGGGGGCCAGCTCACTGAGTCAACTTACGGAATATTCAGGCAGCCGCTCGACAGCGCTGGGCCAGTCCCGAAAGACTGCGGTGGAGGTGTTGCAGGAGAAGGAGATGGAGGAGTCAGACAACGCTCGGCGATGCCAACATGGACTCTTCAATTCTGGCGCAAATGCAGAATTGACTACAAGTGGCATTGGCAACCGTTGTACACCCGAGTCGTTGTCATACTTATTGAAGCTGCCTTACCCCCCACATTGTGTGGCATCGCTGCGGTGCTCGCTATGTACCTTCGGGTGTCGGGCCCAAATCATCCGGTGGTGTTTCGTCTTTTCTCGACGCTTTGGCTCGGGACTAGCGTACGTCGTTTTTCATGTTCTTGCACCTATACGACCGGTACTGATCTCTTTTATGTTTATATTATGAAGGTCTTGGCCCCGCAACTTATCGCGATTCACGTATTACGGAGGAGAGAACACTCGATGCTCGAAGTTGCATCATTGAATCGTGGCGTGGGGACCAAGGAGAGACCTCAGCTGGAGCCTATCGTGTTCAGAGATCGACATGACATTGAGGCACGAACAACAGACGAAGAGGAGTTTACCATCAATATCGGATCTCTGGCCTTGTCCAGGCGAGGGAGAGAGCATCTTTGAATGAAAAGAGTCAAGGTGAGAGGGCTTCGCTGTGGAAATGACGGAGAGCTAAGACCGCAGTGAGGAAACACATTTGATTTGTCCATCGTCCGTGTGTATCAATATAGTCAAACTGTTTTACCTTGTGCATACGTCGCGAAAAATACATCATTTTTCGGCTTTCTAATGTGTTGAAACATGTGGTCGTTCACCAGTTACCCCAGTGAGGTCTGTCCCAGACATGGATGTCGCCTCTGAAGCCCCGCATCAATTTGGCGAGCACCAGGCTTGAGCCCTGCGTCAACAGTTCTGCTTGGCGATCTTCACCTTCGCACTCATCGAGGCCGTCGATGAGAATGGTGTGCGGAAGAGTTGCAAGGTCTAGTCGTGCGCGTTCCCGAAAGTACTTCATCGGCAGACTGTCCATTTGGGTTCGCAGTGATCTCTTGAAGATGATGGGATCTTGTGCGACCACTGTGCTGATACATTGCTTGAGGCCGGGGTTACATACTCAATAAATACAGCAAGTCATTCTTCGCTAACTGTCCGAAGCTTCACCCGGTGAACCCTGCTTTGACGCTGTTCAGCCTAACAACGAGAGGAAGCAGTGACACGTTCTCGCTGCTCGCATAGAATTGGACGCAATCCAGATGGACCTGCGGATTGGACGAGTCAGTCACAAGCAGGTCGATTGAAGGATTGATAATAAACCAACCTGGAACCAATGATTAAAATTTGTCTCAAACTTGCCCAAAATATCCCATCTCTTCGTCATCCCAGTATCCCCACCGCTGTCCTCTGCCGCATTAATAGCAGAATTGGCCGATTTCGTGAATGACGCGGTGTACAAAGCGAATGTTGAGCATGTCACGATCAACCTCGAATACGCCTGCACGCCCCCCCAAACAAATCAGCCATTCCGCGAGGGATGAAGCGACGGGTAAACCTCGACTCACCTTGAGGAGCTTCGAGCTCGTCAACATACACTCCTTCAAACACGTATCCAAAAAATCCACATGGTCCCTCAACAACTGATCCACCGTGCTGACTTTCTCCAGCTTGGCTTCCAAGCTCCTCCAGTTGGGCTCTAGAACCTCGAACGTCGCAAACGCCAAAATCTGCTGACAGAAAGCCAGCATCCTCGCCCTCAACAAACACACTCTAAGTCTCCATTTCTCGAAATCGGGGTGATGCGACATGCGTTTGCGCCAGGGTATAGTGGTCTGTTCGATCCACATTGTCGAGAGGGACTGTTCGACGTGTTTGAGGTGGAGGAGGAAGCGGAAGAGAAGCTGGTACCGCAGAATCGTTTTCCGCGAAATGACGAGACTAAGCGGGAACTTGACGGTGTAGTCGAGAGTGAGAGCGTCGATGGCGAGCATCGCTTTCTTGTTCGCGTCTTCTTTTTCTCGCTCTTTTTTGCCACCAGCCTGTTGGTGGTGGTGGTCATCGAGCCCGGCCCCGGTTTTTCCATCTTCGCCGTCGATGGCACCACTGACGTTGACGACTTTGAGGAGGAAGTCGTAGAGGCCCGTGTCCGCCATGGTGACTTTCACGTCTTCCTTGTATAGTGCGTCTTCTCCCCGGGCATCGTTGCTCAACGCCAGGTCTAGTAGGCTCTGAAGTTTGACAATCGACGCTGAACGGAATGCTTTCCGGAGTTCGGTAGACGATAGATCGAGGAGGTGGGTCAGGAAAGATGCTTGGGAGAGGAAGAAGTATCGCTTGAGGGATCGTAGCCTGGGGATCAACTGCTGGTCTTTCAATAAAAGGTTCAGGAGTGTGGAATTGGCATAAGAGTACGCCTGTTCCAAGAACGTGTAGAAACTACGGGAAAGGGTGAGTTCAAGGAAGTCTAGGCAGCAAAAGTGACACCTACTTTTCTTCATCCATGAAAATATCGTCGTCCTGCTTCTGCTTCCCTTCGCCCTCGAGTTCAATGCCACATTCACGGATGACATTGAGGTACTTTCCGGCTAGAAGAATCTTGTGCTTCCATCCTTCCAGTAGCGGTGGTATGCAGGCTCCTCCGGGCAGTCGACCACCTGCGGATCTTGGTGGGGGTACACCTGCCAGATGCCTCTTTGACCCACTCGATGTCGACCCATCTCGAAGCTAGGAACGTACATAAAGTCAACACCACCCTCAAGATGCCAATGCAGGATACAAAACGCACCGTGTACCTCCGTTCCCAATAGTCATCCGTATAATCATCCTCCAGTATTCCTCTATTAATAAACTTGCTCTCCTTGACAAGTAGCTCCTCATACGGATCCACCAACTTGCCCGTCGTCACCCACCGCCTGAGCATCTCGACATACGGTTTCCCCGCCGCTCTGAGGAGGGTTTTGTAGATGGTGTGCGCTGTGGGGTCCCCAGCCATGTTCTGCATCCGGTCGTATATGATCGTGAGCACCTCCCCTCCTTTGATGTATATGCTGCTGGACGAGTNCCCCTGCCCCCGCTCCGGACGAGAATTCCGACAACACGGCCTTGAGCCTCGCCCCACCCAGTCCGAGGGCTTCGTTCCTCGCCCTCTCCTCCTCGTCGGTTTCGTCATCGTCGTCGTCGCCCCCTTCGTCTTCTGAAAGCAGGGAGTTGGATGATCCGGTATCGTCGAGTTCCAGGATGAGGTGGTATATCAGCGAAAGGGTATGAATGGTCGGATGGACGTAGAACCACAGTTTTTGTAGAGAGAAAGCGGGCTGGGTGGTGAAGGCGTGTTCGAGCTGGCTGAGGAGGGTTTGGTAGTCTTTGAGCATGTCTCGTATGGCGGCGCAGAGCGCATGGTTGACGAGGCCGTAATCGAGGTGACTCCGATGTTCGACAAACGCGTAGATCGCGGTGTAATAGGTGCCCAGAGGCAGGATTCTTTCGACCAGGTCGCGTAAAGATGAATCTGTGAATGAAGACACGTTACTCGTTGGCGATTTGGACGGAATGGATAGGTAGTGGCGTACCTAACGATGGTGATACCACAAACTGGATGCCCCGCAAGGGATCGTCGTCCTCTGGAGAGTAATCTGGGTGGTGCGTGATATGTTCGCCTTCAATTCCCTACCCAATTCGACGTGTATTCAACAACAAGAACCCAAGGTGTACGGCCCCGGAACTTACCATCAACACGAAAAGCAGGTCTTCCAGGATCATAGCTTCCTGGATCTCCAACGGCACGCTTTCCAGAGGCTCTTGCTTCGCCTTTCCCTTCCCGTTCGATATCGGCTGCCCCTGGGTCCCTCGAGGCTGTTGCTGCTCTCGGTTTGCGTGACTGCTCCGATGACCACTTGGCTGCCCATAGCTGCTTGCGATACCACCAGACACCACCCGCGAGTTCAACGGCGCACGAACGAACGAAGCTTCTGCGATAAAAGACGATTCGTTTCCCGGACCTAATTCACAAAATTTGGGCCTCAATGTCTATCCAAGACTTGATTTCCCATAGCTACACACCGTCGAACCCAGCATCGTCATCCACATCGTTATGGTGCGATGAAAGCCTGTTCCTGCGAACAGAAGCAATAGTCCCGGCGATCTTGGTATATTCCCTCGTCGACAGGCCTATAGCCTTCTTCCTATGACCCGGCCGTGCCCTGGGAGTATAAGGGTCCATAGATATGGTTTGTAGAGGAAGTAGGTAAGGGAATAAAGGCCCTTGGTATGAGGTTGCAAGAAACCGCGAGACGCGTCGATATTGTTGATCGCGTTGGCCCCTTTCGGAAAGTGAAACGGAGACTGAAAGCATTCGGTGACAAAGGCTGGGTGGTACACCATCATGATTATGTCTTTTCGAGATTGCGACAATGGCTCGGGATCCCAGGGACCGTTCAAAATAATCTCATGCCCAAAAGTGCGTTTCAATAAACCCATTATTGCGTCGTTCGCCACACTTTCCCCTTCTTGCTGTTGACAACACAAGGCCCACGCCACGGTTGAAAAACAAAGAAACGAGTGGCACCTGTGGTCCGAGGACCATATATATATGTCTCTACTCCCCCGCGGTTTTATCCAACTGCCACTTTGACTCCCATTTCTTCTTGCAAGCGAGAAAGACATCGTCGTACGAACCCTTTCATATATTCCTTCATGATAATAACTAACCATCGCTGACAGGATCCAATCGACAAATCTTTGCCATGGCTACGCCAACCCGTATCAAGCCTTACTGCAAAATCCTCTCCCCAATTGCACGACTGCCCCCGGAACTATTGTCCACCATCTTCGAACTGCATCTCGAATCAACTTGCAGCGGTGTACTGAATGCAGAGGCGATGATTCCCAGCCACGTCTGCCAGCGCTGGCGACAAGTTGCCATTGATTGTGCCCAGCTGTGGTCTACAATCGAGCTTGGCACAAACCCGGAGAAGAAAATCGACCCCTCGATCTCTTTTTGGCGGGAATCGATAGTGGGACGGTCCAAAGGCGTTCCGCTCTCCATTCATCTCCGTATCCACTACCCTCTGTTTTGGATAAGGACTGTCGACATCATTAAAGAATTGATGCCTCGAGTGAAAAGCTTAGAGGTGTCGGGCCATTGTGCGGGTTATCTCCTACACGATCTTCCGGCTTATGCTCCGATGCTTGAATCGTTTACGATCGGGAAGGATACTGTTGACATATCGAGGGATGTCTTCGACGGTGGAGCCCCTCGCCTACAGTGCCTTTACCTGGTCTCCAAATACTCCCCAATGTGCATTTCTATCCTCCGTAGCGAGACCCTCTCAGAACTCACGCTGGAGGTCGAGCGCCTTGACTGGAACGTGTTCCATAAGGGATTACAAGGGCCGAAGAAATCTCTGNAAAAAGCTGTCTGTAAACGCGTTTTTCATTCTGCTTCGTCGAATCCCCCTCCTCCCGCTGGAGTTTACGCAACTGAACACCCTATCGATTCGTGGCTACGATCCGGATATTTTCAAACTCATCGAGTCTATCCGGATACCCATGACAACGCGAGTCGAAGTGGCTGTTTGGGATAATCCGAGGCCTTTTCACTTACAACAATTTGGCTTTGACTACGCTTTTAAAGCAATCTCGACATGCCGCTCAGTAGATCTCGAACCTCTCTCCCTCGTGCTCTCCAGAGGAGAACCCTACCTTGATTCCACGGCGACCACTCTGTTTCGCCTCTGCGCATGGCCTTCTTCCTGTCTTCCTCACGGCCTCATGCCCTCCGAGACTTGCTTGATATCCGTCGCATCTATCGCTGACAATAAGAGGGATAAAATATACGATCACCCCGGTCCACCTTTCTCGATTACCACCGGTGGGTCACTCCCACTCCCGGGTCTGTCGTTGGCGCATTTGGAATCCATGTATTTGCAACATACGCAGGGTACGGGGTATATACCCTTAGCTAACAACTTTTGGGAGGATCTTTCGCGGCTCCCCAATCTTTCGGCTCTCTCTGTCCGCACGTACGACGTGAGCTCCTTGCTTAAACAGTTGAAAGCGGACTCTTTGTATCTCGAGAAGGTCGTTGGTCCTCAAAGCTCTTCTGCCGGAAACCCTCCTTCGGCTTCGGACCAACAACCTCAGTATCGTCGTCGTTTCCGATCTCTCAAGAGTTTGTGTTTCGACGGTCGCGACTTTGATCCCAGCTACTCATGGTGCGACTTCACATCTGAATCGTTCTTTGAAACCTTGAGGAAGAATGCCAGACTGCGACATCGCCTGGGATCAGATCGCGCGCTGAGGGTGCTGAGTTTTCTTGAATGGGAGTGTGTACCTAAAGGGTGGAGTGAGGAGTTTTCGCAGTTTGTTTCGGACATCGAGAGCTACGGGGTGACTCTGCGCTTTGAGCCAGAAGGCCAATAGGTTTGTGCCAGGTGACGGGAGGTTTGAACACTTTCTCAAAATTGACGGACTCAGGGCGACGCTAGTCCGTTCAATATAGTTATTGGCAGACTCTAGCATTATGTAGCCCACGTTCTTTACTGTGGATGCGGATCCTTTTAAGGCGTTCCGGATCTCGACGCCAGCAGAAGTTTATCGAGCTATATGGTTTCTTTGACGGGCTAGCCAATTGAATAAAATGTGGTGAGACTGGATTTCTAGATTTACCATTATTCGAAAGAACGATTCAAGGATCAAGTATTTTTTGCATCGTACTTAAGACACACGGAAACTAGCTTTATATGTCCAGACCATCTTTAATGCATGCATACTGCGAGTAAAATAGCAAGGTTATTGTCTGACCAATACAACGGAAAGTGCGCGATAAATTCCGAATATAT
The DNA here is from genome assembly GCA_027579435.1 of Candolleomyces eurysporus. Taxonomy (NCBI): domain Eukaryota; kingdom Fungi; phylum Basidiomycota; class Agaricomycetes; order Agaricales; family Psathyrellaceae; genus Candolleomyces; species Candolleomyces eurysporus. The sequence goes on from JANBPK010001128.1 coordinate 29,523, forward strand.
GTTAAATTCAAGAAAGAAAAATGTCAATGAATTTGAGCCTGATGATAAGTTCAACAATACAACGGGTTCGTGAGCTGTCCAAGCTTAGATATCCGTGAGGGAAAGACATCTATCAAAGGACAAATATACGGCTTTGACAGGCTATGGACGTAGAATGTTCACTATTTAGTTCAAGTAATCTGCCAGGGGAGAAGGGATACTTACCAAGATTAGCAAAACGAGTCATCATCGATCATCCCTCATCAAGCTCGCCCTCCAAAGCTGCCGCTTCTTCAATGTCGCATTGATCTCCGGTAGCTTCTATACGTTTCCGAAGGAGAGACACCAACTCTCCGACAGCAATCTGCCTGTATTGATGTCCAGGTGGAACAAACTCCAGAAACTCTCGACGCAGCGAGATCGTTTCGCTGAGGAGATCTAAACTCCCATCGTGCTTGAAGAGCGCTTCGAGGGCATTGCCAAGGGTATTAACCGACAACCAGCGGTCAGGGTGAGGCGCCTCCCTCAGTCCAAGCGCTTCGCGTGCTTTCGAGATCGCCTCTTCAATGTCCTCAATGGCGCGATTCTTCTCGAAGCGGGCTATGAGGCACTGGGAGAGGCCGTCGAGAGATGCGGGACGATTTGGATGGGATACTGGGCTCAATTCAAGTCCTTCGCGACTTAGTACGATTGCTTCCTCGATATCCGGCGTCTTGCAATGTCGTTCAAAGCTGTATTTGAGGCACAGGGCGAGGTTCTCGAGTGGCATGTGGCGGTCCGGGTGAGGTGTCGGCCTTAACTCGAGTGCTTCGCGATTCCTTGTAATTGCCTCCTCGAGATCGTCGGGTTCGCCGTGTATCTCGAAGCGGGATCCTAGAGAAAGAGCGAGGTTGAGGAGTGACGAGAAGCGATCGGGGTGAGGCCCCGGTCGCAGTTCGAGTGCTTCACGGTTGTTTGAAATTCCTTGCTCGAGGTCGGCGGGGTCAAAAAAATTCCTTGAATCG
>JANBPK010001129.1:0-30195 GCA_027579435.1 Candolleomyces eurysporus
AATGATAATACGGCCTCGGTTGTCAAGCTCGACGCCGGGCAGCCTCAAGGTTGAGGCCAGTGGTGTAGGGGCGACGACCGACGGAAACGAGGACGACATCAGCCTCCAGGGTCTCCTCCTTGCCACCCTTGGCAGCCTCTGCCTTGAGGAAAACCTTGCCATCGCGCTTCTCAGCGGACAAGACCTTGGTGTTGAGCTTGAACTTGAGTCCCTGCTTGGCCAACAAGCGCTGGAATTGTTTCGAGACCTCGTCGTCGATACCGACACCACCGATGCTGCCCAAGAACTCGACAACGGTCACCTCGGCGCCAAGTCGACTCCAGACGCTGCCCATTTCGAGACCGATGATACCACCACCAATGACGACCATTTTTTCGGGCACTTTCTGGAGCTCGAGAGCACCGGTTGAGCTGACAATCTGCTGTTCGTCAATCTCAATGGCTCCGCCGGGGAAAGGCGCGACCTCGGAACCAGTTGCAATGACGACGTTCTTGGCTTCTACCTCGGTCTTGCCACCATCGAGGAGGTCAACGGAGAGGCGGGTAGAGGAGAGGAAGGAAGCGGAGCCCTTGATGTAGTCGACCTTGTTTTGCTTGAAGAGGAATTCAATTCCTTTTGTCAAGCCGCTGACTGCGTCGTTTTTGGCCTTGAGCATGTTCGGGAGATTGAGGTTGACCTCCGGAACTTGAGATAAAATTAGATAGAGTACATGATATAAAAAAGGGGCGTCCATACCATCGATACCACGTTTCTGGAAGTCGTGCTGGGCTTGGTGGTAGAGATGGGAGTTGTTCAACATGGCTTTTGAAGGAATGCAGCCAACGTTCAAACATGTTCCACCGAGTGAGCCACGCTTTTCGACGCAAGCAGTCTGTGTTTCTGGTTAGCCATCGTCATTCCAAGAGAACAGAGCTCCGACGTCTCCCGCCTCCGGTAATTCCGAGAACATACCTTCAAACCAAGTTGCGCTGCTTTGATGGCAGCCACGTATCCACCGGGACCTTCACCGCCGCTGTTAGTGAGAGAATCATTGACTAAAGATTCGACCACGCACCTCCACCGACGACGACCACGTCGTAGCCTTCTGAAGGTGTAGCCAGACCGCGGTAGGCTTGCCAGCTGCCGGCCTTGGCCAAACGCTTGCCTGCCTTGGAAGCGTTCTGTATATCGTTTCACCAGCATTGGTCAGACACTATGGGCATCCCAACGACGAACAGACTGACCTGGCGCGCTACTCGTTGGAGATGCAACATGGAGGGGATATGGTTGGGGAGGAAGGGGTCGGATCCAGTTTTCGCGGCCGTGCTGAGCTCATTGCCCCGGGCTAGGGTTAGCGCACGTGCAAATGCTAGGGTTAGAACACGTGAAGCATTCATTACGTAATTCATTTCGCTAAATACTTTGTTTTGAGGGCTGTTCGTCCGGCGCCCATTCTCTACCACCATCATCTTCATCACGTCCCCGACGACGACGACGACGACGCCTGATGAATGTCGCTCTCATGGCGTCAACGGAAAAAGCGACTATGTGCCCTCATCGGCAGCAAGGGCGACGAGGAAGCAGACGCGACTGCTGTAGATCGTCTCATGCATGGGCAGAGTGTAATTGGGAAGACCTGTGAGCGAGCTTTACTAACCAGAATTACGGGGAAATATTGACGATTCTCCAAGCCAAGACCTCAGAAATCGACGGGTTAAGGTTCCAGGATAAAGACCTTCAAGTTGTTGGAACCCTCGAATACGGCCAATTTGGCGTAGTATGTTCATCTGACCAAATCTACGGTCACAGTTTGTCATTGAGCACCATGTTTATACAGATTGAACTCGTAACCTGTCGACTGGACAACCGAGTCTACGTTCGCAAGTCTATTGAGAAAGCTTTCGCGCTCCGGACGCGAGAGCAATGCTCTCCTCAGACGGAACGTGACCTTCTGCTACAAGCGAGGTTGACCGACTCCCCATGGGCACCGCAATTGCTGGCCGCGTATCAGATGCCCACTCATTTGAATCTGATCATGGACTACGCCGAGGGAGGCACCCTATGGGACGTCCTCGAATCGAGCCCATACGATGGCAAGATCTTAGAGTCTGATCTTCGGTGGTGGGCACCACAGGTCGTCAGTGCGATCCATTGGTGTCATTCACAAGGATTCGCCCACAGAGACATCAAGCCTCATAACTTTGTGCTCACCAAGGATTCCCACATCCTCTTGCTGGATTTCGGCTCTGCTGCTCCTCTACTGCCGCCCGGCCCCGACGGTACCCAGCGCCTCCCNTAAGCAGTATTGTCTAGTTCCTTGTGGAACTTGTGACTACATTTCTCCAGAAATTCTCAAGGCTCACGAAGAGGCCTTGGTCGCTCTGGAGATGGAGGATGAAGACGAGGCCACGATTGCGAGAGAGCTCAAGCAAGACGCCGAGGGATACGGCGTCGAAACCGACTGGTGGAGTCTCGGAGCGATGCTCTATGAGATGATATATGGTGTAGCGCCGTTCTTCGCCAACGAGATTCGGCATACCTACCAGCGAATCATGAACCACGAGGTACGTCTGAGGTTTTTGGATTTTGGATTGGAGTCGTACTCACCGATATACAGAAGAGCTTGCGGTTTCCCGCCGATGGCGGAGTCTCATCCGAACTCCGTGATCTGTTGAAAGGGTAGGTGTTGCACGTCCACCTGCTTCACAGAATTCTGACCTTTCTAGTCTTCTCACTCACGCTGACCAACGCCTTGGACGAAGGAATATTATGGAAATCACGGACCATCCTTTCTTCGAAGGTGTAGATTGGATGGCATTGTCTACAGGTTCGTCCTTGTGCTTCTATGTCCGCATTTTACTCACCTTTTCTTCCAGCTCTGGCACCCTCGTCTCTTCACCTTCCGCAATTCACCTATTCTGCGCCAAACCCTCAAGCGAATAACCTGGCGCAGTCTAATGGGCACGCAGAGTCGCGCCAGGAGGAATCATTCTCTCAAGGATTCGCATTTTCCGCCCTATTTCAGTCGTCTCGCGCCACCTCACCTGGGGCATCGTTCCTGCGCTCGAGCGGGACTCCCAACTTGCGCTCATCTACTCGTGACGATCCGAACTCGTCTTTCATTGGATTTTCATGGGGACCAACGATCGACGCGTTCCAAGACCTTCCTGAGACAGAACTCCCCAATATCAACATGACTCCAGCACCCCTCAGGACGCTCTCAACTCACGCCACACCTGCCAACAACTTCCTAACCCCAGGATACCCTCACGTTTTATCGACGCCCGCTCCTAATCCTCTCCACTATATGACCCCTACCCGCGGATATTCCCACTCCCCGATGCACACCGTCTTACGGACCAGTACCATCCGGCGAACGGCCCCCAGACGAACTATTACTGAGAGAGAAGCGATGAAGCAGCTCGTTGACTGTGTTGGGATGAGCGCACGGAAGAAGGTCCTCGAGAGTGGTCGCAAACCCCGCATCCTCACCTCTTTTACCATGCGGGGCAACGACACCGTCTCCGACAAAACCGCTACCAGGCCGAGATCGAAGACCAGCACCGGGACTAACGGGACACTTCGCAAGGAACTGCGATTCGACCCTACTGCAACCCCTATCCCCATGCCAGACTACACCGCCAGCGAACCGTCGATACCGAAAGCACGTTTGGCCCCTCTCATCCTCGAGCCCACAAGTCCAGTTTACCCATGTTCCGCCAGCGACGGAACAGAATCTGAAGGTCCTCCCAGTCCTAGTCCCACACCTCGGCCAGGATCAGCGATGTCGATCACCATTTCCTCGAGGCGAAGCGGGACCCCGACTCTGGCAACGATGTCGGGGATTACGACTTTATCGTCTGGGAGGATGAGGTCGGCTTCTGCATCGAGTTCGACAGGGTTTTTGGCGCCATTGAGTGCAACGTTTCTCAGGCCAAATTCCACTGGTGCGAGCGCGAGTATGACGATTTCGAAAGATCCGAGGTATAATGTTCCGTCGTTGAAGAAGATGCCGTCGTTCTTTGTCGATGGAGAGGCCGAGTCTCGCGTAGAGATGGGACGACGGGAAGAGGAGCGGAATGTTAACGAGGAGTTGCGGAAAGCTCAGGAAACAGACAAGGGGGAAGCAGAGCAGAAGCAGAAGCAGGATGACCACCGAGTCGAGTCCAAGGAACAAGCAGAAGATGGGCTATGGGACGAGCTGGCGCAGAGGCACAAGAAAATAATGGCTGATATTGGTCATTTGGAAGAGCGGTTGGAACAGGTTTCGAGAACGGTGGGACATTCAACGCGTCGTCGAGGATCATGACATGGGTTTTTCTCTGCCAGTGTGTCTGTCTCAGGAACCTTTTCTGTGCGCGTTATGATGGAATTAATGGATAAATTCTATTGCCTGGCCGATGAACCCTTGATTTCTCAATAGTGTACTCCTCACGGCACCAGCGCCCCTGGTTGATGGGCGCTCCAATATAAAATAAAATACACGCGTTATGATGATCAAGTGAGGCCGAGAAACACGCCCCAAACGGGGTCACAGATATAAGGCAGGGCCCCGCAGCAAGATCGCGTTCTCCATCACGTTGACCAAACCTTCACCCACCCCCGAATCCTCTATCAAAGCGCCAATGACGACGTTGGAGTGTTATCTGGTTCTCGGAGGTGCCGGTTTCCTAGGATCACATATCGTAGAAGCCCTCGTCGCCCGTGGGGAAAAGAATGTCATTTCGTACGATATGGCCGTGCCTTTGGAAGGTGACGAGGTCAATGGCGCGACTTATATTAAGGGAGATGTGTTGGACGAAGACCATTTGTATGAGGTTCTGCAAGAGGTGCGTTACCCTGACTTCCATTCATAATTATATCGCGTCTCATTGACATGGACCATCGAACTACCAGCATTCGATAACAACCGTTTTCCATACGGTTTCACCTCAGCACGACTCCAAGCGCTCTGTTCTCCTCAGCATCAATCTCGCAGGGACCCGAACCATCTTGAACGCGTGTCGGAATGCCGGGGTTGTGACGTTTGTGTATACTTCGAGTACGGGCGCTGTGTGGTCTGGCCAGGTCGTTGAAGGGGCCACGGAAGACGATGTGAAGCTGGTCACGAAGGAGTTTAATACTTATGGGTATACCAAGGCCTTGGCTGAGGATATGGTGATCAAAGCCAATGAAAGGGACGGAATGCGGACGGTTGCGATTCGTCCATGCGGGATGTGTGGGTGAGTAGCAGGCTCTGTTTCACTCCTTTGTTCGTTCGACCAAATTGCGGTTGCCTTTTAGCGCGAGGGAGAAGGGTGGAATGCCTAGGACGGCTGAGGCGTTGGAAACTAATCAGCACAGCTACCACATGGGTAATTGGTCCGCGTTGAACGATGTGACCTACGTCGGTAAGTCCCCTTCACTCCTGCTATCATATAAACTCGACGCTCACCCGTACATAGGAAACGTCGCTGACGCACACCTCCTCGCCGCTGATAAGCTCGCCCCCAACTCACCATCACGAGACGAGGTCTCAGGGGAGGCGTTCTTCGTCACAGACGACCGGCCCCAGCCGAGTTATGTCTGGGCTGAAACGGCTTGGACGCTCATGGGTGCCGACCCTGATAGAAAGAAAGTACAAATTCCGGGTTTCATTGCGTGGCTCATTGCGGCGGTTTCTGAGCTTGTTTCCCTGTTCACGGGGAAGCCGCCTCTCTTCACTTTGTATAGCTATCGGTATTTGACGACCACCCAATGGTATAGCTGCGAGAAGGTGAGAGTCGTATGTGTGGAGCTCGTTTCGTCGTTCCTGACAATCTACTTCGTTAGGCTAAGAGAATGTTGGGATATAAACCGCGCGTAAGCTTCGAGGAAGGATGCGGAAGGATGATTGAGGTATGGACCTAGTGCCCTTTTGAAGTGTTGACCAATCTGATGAACCTTGTTTCTCTTTTTCTATTTTAATAGTGGTGGAAGGAGAAGGGTGAGAGAGAATGGAGAGCTGCGCGAAACGCTAGACGATAGGNATTTCACGGCCTCTCTGATTTGGGCTTGTATGGATAGGAGCATGTAGCATACTGACAAGTGTAAGAGAGCGAGAAGAGGAGAGTATCAATTCGGAATGATCGATGACATACGCAATTCTGCGGAATTTCAATCATATCAGTCGGCCACGACGCGCTCCTGTCGCTTCTGCCTCCGCCTCACTATGAGGCTACCTCCAGAACTTCTCTCTGAAATCTTGGACAATTTTTACGCGGATGAAGTTCACGCCTTTTTGACAGTTTCTCGCTCGTTCTATGGTGCATGTGCAAGAAGTTTGTACCATACCATAAAGTTGGAAGACATACCAAAAATCCAGAATGTCTGCGAAACGCTGGCGTTCAACTTTACGGCTGCGGGATATGTGAGGAAGCTTGTACTTCGTCCGAAGTAAGTCTTTCTTCGACGTACGGCCTACCTTTGATTTTTGACTCAGTTGACAGCCAAGCCATCAGCCAGGCATCTCTTCCTCAGTTCTGCAGAACACTGCGTTCGGCCCTCCGGAATATTGCAACAGGCGCCGTGGTCCTCAACCTCACTATCCCAGGATTCGATCCGTCGCCGCACATGAAACGAATGCACTGTCCGGCTCTGAAGGCCTTGTACATCTATTGCCCAATAACGGCAGACATCATGTCGTTCATCCTCGGCCATCCTCACATCAAGCGGCTAGGTCTGCTGGGAGAATTCAAGCTTCCGGAACAGAGCAAGAAGGCTAAAGTGTACCACAGGAGAATGGTAGTGAAAATGCCTTCTCTTGCCCAGTTCACTGGCCCCTTCGAGGCGATGTCGATATTTCTACCAAGTTCGCATGCCACCGAAGTAGAGGTGACATATGGTCCTCAAAACCCGAATTCTCCGGAGACGGAAGAAATTCTCGTAGAGCTTTTGACCCGAACGAACATGGCAGTCACCTCGCTCGGATTTATGGGATTCTCGGGGTTCCGCCAGACGATGTTTAACCAGATTGGTGATCGGTTGACCAGCCTCGTTAAGCTGTCTCTACCAATCCAGTCGCTATTTTTATTCAACGACGTACGCTTTTCATTTCTTCATACCCGCTGACTTACTCAAATCCCTTCAGCCTGTCATCTTGGGTCTCAACGTGGTCCTGCCCCACCTTTCTCGCCTGTACCACCTACATTTCTATGCGCATACGGACGATTTCAATCCCCAGACGGTTACAGAATTCGGACTGAGCCACGACCATCAGAAGTTGACCGCATGGGCTCTCCTACAAGATTCATTATGCATCTGTGATATGCCGTGTGAGTCGCTTTTTCGAGGCCAAAGGCGTCCTTTAACGAATCTTTCGTAGCGAGACTGATCTGGGCAAGGCTGAAAAAGTCTGGCCATTGGATACCTCTCACCTCGACTGCGACTACTCTCAAATGGTGGATCAAGTCCACCTCCCTGCTCCCTTACCTTCAAGAAAATGTCGTCTACACCCTTATGAAGAGTGCCGAACTGCGGGAAGCCGTTGCCGCAAAACGAGTCGACGACCTCGACATGGCCATAACCCGCAAAGTCGCACTAGCGGTTGGCTACGTGATCAACCGTGCATTCGATTTACCACCTTCATCTGAAAGTTACGAATCGGAAATTCCTGGCGTTGTCGAAGGAACCCCGCTACATCTCGAACAGCTCCTTCTACCTGTTCGCGGACCCACAGGAAAGATGCTCGCTAGTTACAGCGAGCTCCCCAAGCGGAAATTCGGTCTGATGAACAAACCCTCTCGAGAGCGGTGGGATATGGTGCTTATGATGCTTGGTCTCGCGTCTTTGTATCCTATCAAGACGACTATGTGCGACCTCGGCCTTGCGAACGTGTACACGCACGTTGGAGAGGTTCCGGTCCTTGAAGACGTGCACAGGGAGGCATTTTCGACGCTGCTGGATGTGGTTTACAACACAAATGAAGACTCGGAGGGGATAAGGATTTCTGATTATTTGAGGAATCCGGAGGACCATTGGGGCCATCTTCGATTATTGGCTGTTTTCGATGAGAACGTACTTCCGCCGGTTGAGCTCTCCTAACTATGTGCGGAGTATGGTTGAAGCGTCGAGGTTTATTGTAGAGTTGATTTTCTTTCGTGGTACTTTGGAAAAGTTTCTTTCGTTGGGTATACCCTTAGTTTATTCTGTCTAGGGAGGTCTACTACTTAATACAGGGTCAGGGCTCGGTTCAAGCAAGTTCGAACAGCGCTACCGTCTCACCATCACCAAGTAGCAATCCAGAGAGACCTCCAGCCAGATGAGTGGCGCCTAGTTGCGGTCAGGAGACTGATCCTTATCAAAGCGCCCAACTATCCCCGGATGTATCGGCAGCGGAATCTATAGAGCAGCCGCGACACCCCCTCCATGACTCGCAGTTGCCAGCGTGAATGATCATCTTGAACACCTTCACGTCTCATTCGGTGTTGCACCGTCGACACCACAGTGACACGCCAGTTTGAGACTTTCAGCAGCTGAAGACACCATTCCCCATCGTTGGACTGGACGCCAATAATGCCGACTGTGGAATTTGAACTCGACAGTGAGGGGAATCCAATCCTACCTCAAGGCCGGCCATCCACACCACCTCGCCCCACTCTACGAGAGTTTCGGATTGTACCTTCGCCAGATGAAGCATCATTGCACCCGCGAGCGCTGTGGAAGTACTGGAAGAAGTACATGTTCATGGACCATAGGACATATTATGGTTCGCTTTATAATCCTTAGTTTCCGTGCAAGATGCTGAAGTGAAACTCATCGATACAGGATTTCTGGAGCTAATAGCGGGCATGGCTTTCGTTCTATCGGTTGGAGGCATCAATAACTACGGTGACAAAGGTATATTGGAGTTCAATTCTTAACGAGAACCAAGAACAACTCCACAGAAATAGGGGTCTTCTAACCATTTGCACAATCTTCTGCAGGCTTCTTGATTCAGAAACTAGGCCAATCTATCTTGATATTGGCCGGGGTTATCCCAATGTACGTTGGTCTAAACTTCCTTGAAAGGTGCATGTTTTGCTGATGTCCAACATTCTCCAGACACTGGTACAGCAACCAGAGACTATCGAACCACATATTAACCAAGGCTCTTTCTCATATTGTCGTTTTGTGCTTGCTCGCAATCGTTACCCTCGGTCTGTTCTTTCACTCTCAGCGGAATGGCTCCACGACTGACATTTTACGTCCACAGCTCTCCAAATTATTCCTCTAATTCCTGGTGATTCATGGTGTGATCACTGGTTCAGTGATTCTTGCGCCTCTGAGCCTGCTGGACTTGTACAGCTCCTTCTTTGGCTAACCATCCCTGCTTGTGAGTATCGTTTGGCGAAGGCTTTGTGACATTTGAATCGCTGATATCGTACACCTTCTTTCGCCTAGTCTCATTAGCGATATACGTCATCTGGAGAAACTCCAGAATACCCGCAAAAGACCCCCTCCTTGCCCAACTCCCTTCCTATGTTGGGGATGAGGAGGAAGCTGAGATTGACGACGAGGCCACGTTGGCATGGGCATCTGTCAACGTGGCTGATGGTATAGAGGATGACTCCCTCGAGCCTGAAGGGCATGTTAGGTTACGGTGATCAATTTATGGTGGTTAGGGTCCATTAAGCCATGCACCGTTGACAGTCCTACGAGTGAACGAGTAACTAATAGGCGAAAGGACGATGGGCGCCTGAAGTCAAACTTCTTGAATTGGGGTCAATTCCTAAAATTACGGCTTGCTGAGCTTGACCGCCCGTTTTTATTTTCCCTTCGACTTTGTATACTGTGAGCACAAAATGGAAACATTCCTCGAGCTGGGCAAGACCACATTGATGAGAGCACAGCCAAGCCCATCATCATCATGATGCTCGCGTTGTGAAACTCCGGCGGTCGAATAATAGCAACGAGGATTGTTCGCTGTTGTTCTTCTTCACGAACCTCCTCGAGCTCGTCACCCTCCCTTCTTTCTTATGCTTTTGTGACCCCAAAGCTTCAGCAAACACTCTATACGATATTCGCTGGTCGAAATCATGACAGTAACGAACGACGAAAACACTCCGTCTGGCGGGTCCAGCCCGAAGTTTTCGATGAATTTTTTAAAATCGCTGGCCGAATGGAGGATCTACCTTGGTGGGTTCATGCTATTTCATGGGCGCTACAAAGGAAGAGCCTTCTTTCGTAGTGAATTGGAACTAACGTACTCTGTTGCTACGATTTCGACTGCAGGTGTAGCCATCTTCTTCGCTGCTTTAACACTTATATGTGGGATTGTCTGTCTCTCGTTCTTGAAGCCCAAGAAAGAGCGTATGTGGCTATCATCTTCACGGTTGCCTCCCGCTGAAAGATGCCTCGACATATAGCTCTGATGTTCGGGCTGATTATCGTCTCGATCCTGCTCTCGTTGGCGGCATTCGCTGCTCTTTGCTTCTTGTTCGTGACATGCATTACTCTCCTGCCAACACATTTCCTAACTCTTGGGCTTGTAGTGTTCAGCGTGCCAAGGATCAGAAATACGGTGACCAGCCTTTCGACCCCAACTGTGTCGATGTCGGATGCGCTCTGGGTATTGCAGCACTGTTCGGGCGTGAGTGTCTCCTGGAAATTTGCCCTACAAAGCTCCTGTAACGCTCCTGACATTCATGCCTCTCAGTCCAAGCACTCGCAGAAATCAAAGAGCTTCCTAAACGCTGCTTCTCCGGCCCCAACACGGACTTCAAGAATCTCGGGCGAGATGTTTGCAACGTCATCACTACCATGGGTGTCTTTTCGTGCCTTGGTATCTTGTTCAGTAAGGACCGGTCAACCGTCACGTCCGAGTGGATACTTACTGTGCTCTTGCTTGAATGATTTCAGTGCTCATTATCTGCATTCTCGTCATCAAAGCCGTGCGGGACGCCGTCGAGGCTGCAAAGCAGCCTCCTCCCGTGTTTCCAAGCGGAGCGGAGCCAGCGGTGATGCGATGGCTAGACCGTAGCGATCCTTTCGCTAGTATTCCTCGTGGTGCGCCGAGTCGACAGAACAGCTACAACGTATGATGTATGGCATTTCCCTCTATAAGTGATCGTATAAATGTGTTTGTCTGGAGTCTGGGTGTTTTGGCACGGTGCCTTTCAATGTCGTCATGATAAGAATCGGGTGCACACTGTCATTACGGGTGCTTGATGGGTACACTTTCAAACTCATCTCATTCCCAATTGTTCTTGTTCGTTCTTTCTCGGGTTTCTCGTGGACGATGATCGTGAGGGGTTGGTAAATCCCCGTGTTGACGTCAATATCTGATTGTTTTTGATAACTTGACTCATTCCAGGGTTCCAGGGCTTTCCGAATGGCTCTCAACTCTATATTTACTCCTCTCCGACCGTTATAGTCAGCCAGTTCTCTGCTTCTGCTGCGCACACTGACGTCGTTTTGAAGTCCTTTGTCAGCCGATCAGACCCATCCCATTGATCTCAAATCCTATCCATCAGCTTGGCATTGAATTCAACTGCTATAATGTAGATAGTCGCTTAAATTCTTTTCAAGGAAAACCTCTCATCACCTCCTCTGGCCCCTCGACCCATTGCCGCAAAATGAACGGCCAAAACTCCTCGAAGAAGCAGCTCGTATGGCTCATCACCGGTATTCTCGTACGACGCGTCAATGCCTCTTTAATTAACGCGTTTTCTAGGTACATCCTCTGGGTTTGGTCGTCGCCTCGTAACTTCAGCCCTGTCTCGTGGAGATCGAGTCATTGCCACCGCTCGATCTCTCGAAAAGCTCAATCAAGAGCTTTCGGCATGTGGTCTGTCTGAATCTGAAATGCAGAATCTGAGAACTCTCCAAGTCGACATCACCGCCGGCGAAGCCGTTCTGAAGGAAAAAGCCAATCAAGCCGCTGGCTTCTGGGGTCGCATCGATGTTCTTGTCAATAACGCAGGTATAATGATTCTCGTATTTGGATTCTGAACGTGGGAAGTAGTAACTCTGGTCAGGTTTCGGTCAACCCGCGCTGGTTGAAGAGGGCGGGTATGCGGTATTTTACCCCGTGAATGGCACGTTTCGCAACTAATCGCACTCTTCCAGGTCGAAAATCTGCAGAAGGCAGTACGAAGTTAACGTGTTTGGCTTGCTAGACATGACTACCGCGACTCTGCCTCACATACGAGCGAGCCAGGGCTACCTAGTGAACATTGGGAGCCGTTCAGCATGGCATACCGAACTTCCGGTAAGACATTTCAAAATCCTGATATCTTTGGCATAGACTGATATCGTTGATCCACAGGGACTCGGTAGGCAGTTAGTTATTTATCTAACACAAATCCCGGTTGATTTTTCTATTCGTCTTCCTAGCCTTCTACGCTTCGTCCAAGGCGGCAGTTCAAGGTGAAGACATCGTCCCTCTTCCTCCTACATGTGCTGATGGCATATTTTAAAGCCCTTACCGAGACGATGTTCGCTGAACTAACACCACTTGGAGTCAAGGTCTTGCTGGTCGCTCCCGGCGCTTTCCGCACTGAAGGAATCTATGGCGGCCAGTTTCCAAAGGACAACCTCATTCCCGCTTATGACACCTTGAGAGAGGCTAGCATCAAACGCTTCCTCTCCATTGCAGGCACAGAAAAAGGTGACCCGGACAAAGCGATGGATTTCCTGGTTGATGTTGTGCGGGGGGAAGGAAAGGCTGCCGGTAGGCCCTGGCCATTGTACCTGACTCTCGGAGAGGACGCTGCAGCGAATGCCAGGAGCAGGGGTGACAAGGTCATCGCGGATATTGAAAATTGGAAAGACTTGACAGGGAAAGGAGTCCAATTCGACTAGTTGGCGTCTTAATCTAGCAAAGGAATTATTGTGAATATAAACAGTACAGCTGACAGGTCACAGACGACAAGAGGCAACATGGAAAGGTTCGATGTACGCGGTCTATTCTAGGTGTTCTACGGCAACTCTGGTTCTCTCATAGGGGTTGCAGGATATTCTTCAAGGATCTCCGTTCTTCCGCGTTCAGCTCCATCAGCCCGCTGAACACGCCGCTCCAATCCCTCGAGTCGTAACAAAGGCCCATAATCCGGTTGTCTCGGTTCTCGACGAAAGCAAATACCAGCGAGGGAAGACGTGCTCGCAGATACTCGGTGAGGCCCTGTACGTCTTTCCTATGGATGCAGGCGCATGACGACACGGAAAAGACGGAGATATTTTCGAGCGGCAGAATGTTGGATGATTCATGGTGTGATTCGTAGGAAGGTACGACGCTTGTGTCGAAATCCAAGGAAAGGCTTTGAAGATTTGGACAGTGCTTTGCAAAGGATTGGAAGGACTGGATGGACGGCTGGCATAAACCGTCTTCGACGTAGAGTCGGAAGACTTCGAGTCGCGGCCATGCAGATGTCATGGCTTCTACCATTTCGTCCGTCAGATAGGAACATCTGGCGAACTCCAGGTCGAAGGTTTCCATGCCCCGAATCTGCAACAGCGGGTTTAGCCATATGGGGTCGACCGTCCCCCAGCTGTTGATTTGAAGCTTTGTCAGGCTTCCGAACTGCTTGTCTGTCACGAAAGACAAGAGTTCGCCGCTGAATTCCGAATCCCAGTCGAACTCTTCTTCATCATCGTATTTTCCGGCGGTGTGATTGAACGCGATCGTCTTGAGGGTGTTTGATTGAAGTTGCGACAAGATTTGAACAGCGCCTCTGTTGTATGAGGTAAAGGATAGGTTTTCCAGTGCCGGGAAATTGTGGAACGACTCGGTTGGTCCCTTTTCTTCGGCTGCGGACCGTCCGCCAGGAAGACTACCTAGGCCCAGGGTCTTGATATTTGGTAAGGATTCCAACTCCTTGAAATACCCGAGTCCGACGGTAGTGTGGTCAAAGGAAGAGAACGAAAGCCTTTGAAGGTTCTTCAATTCGAGGATATCTTGCATGTTCTGCGTGCTAGGAGACACGTCAATTTGAAGTTCTTCGAGGTACGGTGTCCGTTCGGGGAGTAGGGAGATGAGGTTCCAGGCCGGGGGGTGGGGACCATAGCTGTCGCTTTTACGAACTATTCTTACGCACTTCAAGGATCGTGCGAGAAGCATTGATCCGTATTCGCAGGAAGGCCTAACGCAAAGCGTCTGGAGATGTGGAACCAGGGGTTGATTTCCTCTGAAGAGGCATATCTGGAGGAGCACTGAGGAATGAATGCCGTGGCGCGAAGCATTCTTCTGAGTAGGCAGGATGCACTTGACTAGCTTGGCAAAGAAGTCAAAGCGGGTGAAGTGTTCCTTCCGCAAAGATTTGATCAAAATCTGAAGAAAGATATCTTATTAGCGACCATTCACTCGCACACAAAGCGCAAGGGCACCACGACTCACCCACTGCTTTAGTGTAACATCGAGTTGCAATGAGGGAATCAACCTTAGGAGAGGAGCGATCCCATCTATCGTCGACCAAAGAACCGGCAAGGCACATCGGGCCATGTTTCTGCTCGTCAGCGCTGCATAATAGAGCGCTCTCCTCTTCTCTCTACCGGAGACTAGGTCCTCTGGCGAGAGAGTCATCCGGCGTCCAGTATTTGGTGGGAAGACGCAGAAATTCTGCAATATCAAGTCTAGAAGTT
Organism: Candolleomyces eurysporus; assembly: GCA_027579435.1. Taxonomy (NCBI): domain Eukaryota; kingdom Fungi; phylum Basidiomycota; class Agaricomycetes; order Agaricales; family Psathyrellaceae; genus Candolleomyces; species Candolleomyces eurysporus. The sequence continues at coordinate 14,557 of JANBPK010001129.1, forward strand.
CTGGGATTTGTAGTACAGTGTGCATTCTGGGAGGTGGAACGTGGTACGAGATAAGGTGCGCATTGAGGCAGCTGGCATGAAGTGGAACCTTAAGCCAAATTCGTGAGCTCATCTGTCCAAGCAAGGACAAATAGCGCGTCGCGTCGCGCTAATTTCACGATGCTTACGAACGCCAAGGATTCCCAATCTCACAGTCCCCAAAAAATTGGACAATAATTCATAAGAAGTATAATTGAAACGAAGGCGAAAATTGCTCCTAGTCAACCGCGAGTTCGCGCTGTTTTCCTAAGAAGAGCGAATCTATCAATATCGCACTAGTCTCTTCATCTATCATTCCAACGCCGCTCCTGGACATTACCTTCCATCTTGGGCATCCGGAGAAGTTTTGGAGGCAAGTTTTTCTATATCCAAGTCGTGGGTGCTTGTGAGGTGCTGCAGAATTTCTAAGAGGCGCATGCCCGACTCCGGTAAGTTCTGGAGTCTGGAGAACTGTGAAATGCGATGGTGGAGATGGTTCAATAACGAGGGACGACAGTGGGGGGGCAAGAATGTAAGCATGTTGATTCAACTGGGAAAAGCTATAAAGAGCTAGCTACTAGATATATGTAGGGAGCTCCAACCCGGAGCTTGACTCGCGCACGGACTCGCGACGGACCAACGGACTTAACCATCACAGAGGAGACATCATTAGTGCACCGAATTTGAGGACTTATCGCGCGAGAATTGGGGTAAAGCCAACAGATAAGAGTCTGAGGAATCAATTGGCGTTGATTTTGTCGGCCCACTTCCCGAATCGAAGGATCGTGATGCCTCTTATGACTCAGTTACTGTCATAATCGACTTGCTGACTGGTATGGTACACCTCGTACCTAGTCGGACAAATTATACAGCCCGTCAAGTCACTGAACTGATCTTCGCCGAAGTATACAAGCACCACGGCCTACCGCACTCTATTGTAAGTGATCGTGATGTACTGTTCACGAGCTTATTTTGGTAGCACTTACATGAGCTCATTGGTAATCGACTCAACATGTCGAGCGCCTATCATCCCGAGTCCGACGGTTCAACGGAACGCGCCAATCGTACCATCACGCAAATGCTGCGTCAGTGCATCAGCCCCAACCAAAAGGACTGGGTATTGAAACTTCCTGCCATCGAATTCGCTGTCAACTCCGCTAGATCTGAGAGTACCGGCTACGCACCAATGTTCCTGGACACCGGAAGAATGCCGCGATCGTTCATCTGGAACTCAGCAACCAAGACCGAGTACCCTGGAGTTCGAGTGTTTGCGCAACGACTGAAGTCCGCCATCATGGCTGCACATGACAGTATCCTAGCGGCGCGTGTCAAATAGACCAGAACCGCGAATAGGCGCCGGCAGATAACTCCTTTCAAGGAAGGAGATCTCATCTACATCTCTTTGCAGAATATCAGCGTTCCAAAGGGTCTGGCTCGAAAACTTGTACCTAAGTTCATTGGCCCTTATCCCATCTTGAAGGACTTCGGAAACAACTCATATCGCATTGGGTTATCTCAGAATCTGTGCAAACGAGGAGTTCATGATGTGTTTCATTCCTCAAAGCTTTGAATTCATGTACCGAACGATGATCGACTGTTTCCTGGTCGGTCTGACAACCAAATTTGGCAAGCAGAAGACCCTGAACAAGAATGGGCAGTCAGCCGAATTAATTCTCATACAGGGTCGAAAGATAATGCACTGTTTGAAGTGGTGTGGAAGGTTGGGGACAGTACCTGGTTCCCTACTCGAAAATTTCGCATCTAACCACTTTGGATCAATATTTCGAGGCTCTTGGTATTTCCAGAGGCGATGAAACCTTTCATCTGAACGCTCTCGCCTTCACTGGCAACGGTACCCTAACACTCAATCACCTGCCCTTTTGAGCATCAGCCTTCAAGACTTCACCGAAGCCGGCTCCAGCAACTCCATCGACATGCTTATTGACGGAAATCAAAGCCTCGATAATTCCCTATTGGACTTTGCCGCTGCCTTTGAGCCGGAGGACACCTCTACTTCCACTTCTACCTCTGCTTCCACCTCTACCACGGCCCCTACCACTACCACTGCCGATTACTTTAATTTTATACCCATCTTCGTACGTTTGGATTCGCTTTTAGGCTTTTGTTTCTATTTCTCGATGCATCTTTACGGCCCACCATAGCTCGATATCCACGCTCTTTGATTCGCGTCTCTGTTATTTTTATCTTTATCTACTTAGAATCGGGAAACTATTCCTTTAAATAGTTGGAGGGCGTGTGTAGCGGCTGCGAATATCTTTCCTCCTCTTAGATATGACTAATCGTCGGACTTCTAAATATCTCTATATACTGCGCTGTCACAGATACCGACACTCGCTAGCTTACCCAGAATACGATAGCACTCAAACAGTCTATCCTCTCGTGTGAGCTCTTCGTGTGTCGAGACTAGCCATCCTACGACAGCTCTTCGCCACAGTTTGTCATTTCCTACAGCATCATAGTTGTGTTAAATGACCACCATAGATTATTAGAGCTCGACTTTGGACGCACCATTTGATTTCCTGCCTCCTGCATGTCCGTGTGTTGAATCCCTTGCATTTTGTTTAGCTCAGTGGACTGATTGCCATATGTTAGCTGACAAGATTCAGAGTAAACTCGCAAACACCAAAGATTTACATCATTCGTCTCTGGTTCTTCACGACCGGAATCATCGAGGGATTGGGGTGCCTTGAGCTCATTCAGAAGCGACACAGTCACAGACTCCTCAGCAGACCAAGCACCAGCCATATCCATATTACTTATGCTCTCGCCCTGTGAGTCTGGATCAATCTAGGGCAAACGAAAGACTCGATGAGAGTTGACAGAGGGACAGGACGATAACAGCCATACGTCTCCGGAATCGTTACATGGCCGTTTCGCAGACCGTCCTGGTAGGTCCAGCTCGTTATCCAACGCCTCTTCCATGTCCTGAGAACTGCTTGGCCCTTTTCGCTTCAGGGAGCAATCGCCTGCAAGCTCTTGTCCCTGCATATCGGATTGAGGAGGCGATTGAAGGGGTTTGGGGATGGGAATTGGCTGGAGAGGATGTTGTTGGTGTTGGTGAATTCCAATTACTGAGGCATGTTGAGCCTGTCTCTCTCGCTGGGCTCGATGGACACGGAGGGTTTTCTTTGTTCGCCATTTTCCGTGACAACGATCACAGGTGCACCAGACCTTTTCTTCCTCAGAGGTGCGCTTCCGACTGTTCCGAGAGCTTACTGCAGTACTTATAGCAAAGAGTCTGTTATATTAGAGGTTTCGAGGAGCAAGGGTAGCTGGGAGAAGACGGAGAGACAGCGCGACGCGTTCGGAACCTTCGACTCCAATGCTAGTCACATGATTGACGCGATCCTCCATGATTTGGCTGCTCAACCAACGCTAACCACCCTCGACTTTGCAATCATCTACCATCTGCAGATCACAGCAGAATTTTGAAGTTCTTCTCAAGGACGGAAAACACCTGACTGTAAGTCACTGCTCCACTGCAGAAAAATGCATTTTTCACAACATTTAGCATACAGTTGCAGAATTTTGCAAACCCTGTTCTCGCTAGGGATGAACTTTAACCGGAGTTTTTGCTGATGGGGGACACCAGTGTAGATAATGTGGAGGAGCCTGGGGAGGCATTGTCGCAGTAGGCGACATTCGAAGGAGCTGTACTTTGATCACAACGAATCTACCTGCGTTGCTTATTGGTCATCAGTCTTTTCCCACAGACCTTCTCACAGGTCGGACCATGGACCGACACATTGGATCGTTGCGACACACTGGCATGCGACCAATCAAGTTGGTCGGTTGGTCGGACCAGGGACCCTGGGTCACACCAACACCGCGTGGCGCAGCTGACCCCCCCGTATGTCTCGCTGCAGGCCTACCGATACTATCATCTTCACATCTCCTGCCTCCGCACGAACTGTCAACGTGCAAACTGATGAGAACTATGCACCTCTTCCGAAGAAGTCCCGCAAAGCGTCTCGAAAGGATGTGGCATCCACGCTAAAGATGAACGATCACCCCACGGGCTATTGCCTATGCCGCCGTTCAGGTATGCCGCATCGCTCCTCATGCTTGACGTCAAATTCATTTTTCTCCAAATTAGCTCCTGTTTGCTCTCAGCAGTGCCCCTCATTGGACTGATGACCGACCATGAAGGGCTCGATTTCAGGAATGTGTATTACCACATTGTCGACTTTGAAATGTCGACGATGATCCAGAATCAAAGAAGATGATGCAGGATCTATTGAAATGGTGGAATAGGTATGTGTTAGTCTCCACATTAGTTGCCACGTACTCATTCTTCTCACAGACAAATATTCCCCGAAGCGCAGTCGTCTCGGTCGGGGCCACTGCACGCAAGCCGCTTGAGGAACAGAGAGCAGCGCGTCGTGCTAGGGCTGCGCTTTCCGACCACAACTAGTAGTTCTCCACCTGCACGTATCCCTCCTAGCAATATCGATCTTGTTTGCTGTCCTATGTATTGGTCTGCTATCCTTTGAGCCATGGCACCTGCTTCCCAACGTGAGACGCGGTTGCAGCTAGGCTGGCATCGACCACCAGTATTCTAGGACAGGGTGACGCAGCAGCATTGGGTTACTTACTTGGAATGCATATTCAATTGTTGCACAACCTCATAATCTACAAAATCCTTGCACACGATCGTAACTATCTCCAACCTGCGGCGAGGTTGCAGCAGATTGCAAGATGCCACCGTCAGTGTGAGATCGGCACAGCATCAGGAGGCGTTGTGCTACCTACCTCGTAACGCTTGTAATACCTGATTTCGTGTCCATGGAACCCCTCGCAAGATTTCTCATAATTTACCGACGTGGCATTTCGGAGTCGAGTGCCTTTTGTATGTAGCCTTGTGGACCCCGAAACGGCGCATTGGATCCTGGCCTCCAGGCAAAGGCCAGATCCCCAAATGCGCGAGCCAGGGATATTTTTCGAGCGCGAGCGTGTCGAAAGGGGATGGAGCATCCGATGTGTTTTCAGGGTGGAAATGATTGCCACCGAAAGAAGAGAACCCGTTTGGAGGGTTACAAATTTGCAGTCCTGCCTCTTCTCGCACCATCACCCAGCGACGCAATCCAGAGTAAACTTGACCTCGCGAGGCTTCATCGTAACACCGGGGTGGTAGGGCAAGGGCGGTGAGAGGACGTAGCACCACTCTCCGTCGCGACGAATCCCTGGTACGGACGGGGGGCCGGTGAAGGCTTCCCGGGTCGCGGTGACCTTGGGATAATACTCCGCAAGCTCGACGATGACCACTGCAATCTCTGCTGGCACAAAGTTGAGCAGTTGTCGCCGAACAGCGAAGACGTCCTCGATTGAGGGGGTGTACATGGGTTTGGCAGTGGAGGGGGAGGGGATGGTGGACATGGTGAGTGTGCAAGACAGAACGTCGAACGGTTTATGAGGCCGGTTGAGGTGGTGCGAATAGTGGGGATGCTACGTCGTAATCCCTGAGGGGGTGTTGGCATTTCGGAGTCGTGCCGCCTTTTGTATGCAGCCTTGTGGACCCCGAAACGGCGCAATGGATCCTGACCTCCAGGCAAAGGCCAGATCCCCAAAAGCGCGAGCCAGGGATATTTTTCGAGCGCGAGCGTGTCGAGAGGGGATGGAGCATCCGATGTGTTTTCAGGGTGGAAATGATTGCCACCGAAAGAAGAGAGCCCGTTTGGAGGGTTACAAATTTGCAGTCCTGCCTCTTCTCGCACCATCCAGTGTTGTGGGCTCGACTCAGTCGTTTGGGCGGTGTTGCGCAGCGTATGGCGCGGTAGTGGCAAGAGGCAAGAGGGTAGCCGGTAGTGATCGCCGGACGTCACCAAAACGGAAATGCTATTGGCACCGCATCGGGTCTCTCTCTTCCTGCTACCATGTTCAAGACTGCGGCGAGCAAACTCGCCCACAACACTACGCTGCTGGCTCTGGGTGGCAACAAAGATCTTCGATTTCTTCAGGACCTTATCACGGCCGAAAAGACAGTGATCATTGCGTATGTCGCATGTTATGAATGCTGTCGTGTGCTAACTAACCCTCGCTTCGCTTCGATAAAGCTTGCAGAAATTAGGTGCGGACTATTCCAAGGCGGCAGAGGCGTTGAGGGCATGGGGACAAGCAGAGGGAGATGATCTAGGGGTGAGTTCAAACATCTGACCAAAAGTAGCTCGGGGGCAACCTACCGCAAGGTCCTGTCTCCTGATCGACTTTTAGACTCTGTTTCGTTCAGGGTACTGATTGCCTGTCCCAACAGGACATACTCAGCACTCCTTGCGCAGTTCTCCGCAGCCTCTCTCAACATGTGCGACCCACAACCACATTATCCACGAAACGCTGAAATCTATCCGAACTCAAGACGAAGCGCGACAATCCACCGCAAGGACGCTGCCAAGAAACTTAGCAAGATGGCCCTTGAGCATGAGCACCTAGACGTACAAATCGAACTGCTCCATAGCCTCCAAGATGAAATCCGGAGTCTCGATTCGGAAATCATATTCCAAGTGTGCATCCGCACATATATGGCTCGGGTTCAAATTCGGCAGAATACTCGAGTGCGAAAGGGGACGACCGTTGGTGAATATGATAAACTGTTTGTCTCTGAAATCTCTGAAGAGATCACACGGCGGACATGCCAGGATCAATGGACTGGTGAGCGATGCGGTTAGCGGCGTTGGTCAGATTGGACTTTGTACCACCGAACCGCACAATGATCCTCAAAAGCGCAAGTCAGGGATTTTTTTCGAGCACGAGCGTGTCAAATGGGGATGGGGCATCCGATGCGTTTTCAGGGTGGAAGCGATAGGGCCAGCATGTGTGGTCCTGAACCCCGATCAGAAGGGCGTTAATTAGCGGGAGCATGTTCATACTTTGGAATCCTCCGAAGAAACACGTTCTCTGGAAATGTCCTTGGTTCGTGCGCTTTAAACAATTTGGCCTTGCCTCGAGTCAGTATCCACAGCACGCGCAGAGCTGCTCTTGGGTCCTTCTAAAAGGCGTCACCAAACAACGTCGGAATGCCAATACTCAGGGACTCGACCCAAACGACCTCATAAACTGTTCGACTTTTTTGCTCTACATATTCACCATCCCCTCCCCCTTCACTGCCAAACCCCTGCACATTCCCTTGATAGCGGACGTGTTCGCCGTTCACAGGCACCTGCCAAGCTTGGTGCTAGTAGAGCTTGCAGTTATCATCGTCGAGCTCGCGGAATACTATCCTAAGGCCACCGCGACCCGGGAAGCGTTCACGGGTCCTGCGTCCGTACCTGGCTTTCGACGCAACGGAGAGGTCCTTTCACCACCCTTGCCATACTACCTTGGTGTGACGATGACACCTCGCAAGGTTAACTTGGCGCTGGAATGTGGCGCGGGATGTACATATGACAGTGCGTTCAACTTTCTTCCCGTCCATTTGCGCCGCTGTCCATCTCGACTGTGCTCTGCGTCTCGCTTACGAATGCCTAAACCAGCGCCCCAATTTGAGGAGGGTCCATCTCCCAATCCTCCAGTAGAAGCTCAATTGCAGGCCCCGGTACTCCGAGTGGTTCAATTCATCAATAACTACGATATGAGAGTTATCAACCGCACCACCTACAGCCACTCGATGAATGAACAATATACCGAATATGTGAACTCAAATAACGACACTTCCATCCATTCTTATAATTCCCGTCTTTCCTTCGGCCGCGTGGGTCACGCGNCCCCCCCCCATTCAGAACAAATCAACCAGACCTGCCGATCCCGACTGGTTCGACTGGTTATGGTAAGCGCCCAAATTATGGCTACGGTTCAGCATACATCACGCGATACTCATCCCATCACACGACACCAAGGACCAGTTCCAGGAAGGGATAGCTCGGGACCTGCATGTGGGTCGTAGCTTTCGATTACTTGAATAATTTGAACTGATTCGGGTGTCCGATTTCATAGCGTTTTCAAACCTGGACCCGGAAGCACAGCTGCAACCACAATCCTCACGCACGGGCTCCACGAACTCCGGATCTGAACTATTGGGTAAGTACACAATGGTGTGGCAGGTAAGGCACTGCTCACGCCGTCCTTGTTAGCTCAATTCGCAAATTTGCTTTGGGTGCTCCTGGCTTGGCTTCGAAAATTTAGGAAGCCTTCGACAAGCCGGCCCTCCGTATAATGCGTTTCAACCCCTTCCCGATGATATGCCAATGACTGGAAGGTAGGTGCTTTAGACCATTTTACGACTCCCAATTTGGCTCTGTTCATTGGAGCTTGCTTACACATGGGCCATTGATTTAGGGAAAGGTTCTGCAGCTCATTTTATTATTCTTCACATGTTTTTTCGGAGAGACTGATGATTTTCTGTTTCGAGTTGAGCGTAGGGACGGTCCGGCCACCTGACCAGGATATCACTATATATAGATATATATTGAATAGGTCTTCTATTTACGATATATTCTCAGTCTGGCCTCCTTCTGTTTGTCTTTCCAGAGAACCATTGACAGAATAGAAGTACAAGGTATTTAATTGTATGCTTGCAGAGGAAAGCGGATGGGCTACGGGAATTAGGGCATATTTCTGGTTATAAAATGTATGTTCCCATTGGTGCTAGCAGCTAGATCAAATGCTGGGAACGGAAATTTGGTCTTCAGTAAGAGTCCTGATAGCTAGTCTCCCGTAGTCAGACTCAACGAGTTCGTGTCAAGAGGCTTGAATAGGACACTCACATGTAGAGTCTGATTTAACACGCGCCCTCATAACCGTTGGTAAAAACCAACATGTGATGCTTCCATATATAGTCAAAATTTTCGCCAAATTGGGTTGTTTGGTTGATGGCCAAGTCCTGAATTCCTCGGTGCATTGCTCTTCATACGACGACGTCCCAGCTATGTACTCGTCCTTTCGTGTAGCCAGCGCGACACCGCAGCCTGCACCGTACAATACAACAGGAATGGCCCGTCCGGGCGCACCTGGACACTCGGCTTCCTGTTTGCTTACTTTTTGCTTTCAATGCAGTTGCTTTTCGCTCGAGAAACTGTTCCCATTACTATACACTTTGACCTAAATACGGTAGAAATACAAATACATGCTGGATTACATGTGCTGGATCCGATCCATTAAGCCCTACCTGTTGTCATTTGTAGCTCAGAATGAAATTGTCTAACCCAGTCACTTACATAAGCTTTATAGGAACTCGCGCTACATCTGCCTTCGGGATATCCCTTGAAAAGACCAAGTCCTACGTATGTGAAATGATATGACCTCACCACTTATTGACTGATAATTAAGGCCTTAATATGGTCCTCAAGTGGAAACCTTTGAGCCAATTTGAATCACATCGTGGCAACAAGTGCGGATCGCCCTCGAATTCGGTGTGGTGGCTAACATATTCATTTTCCATACAGGACCTGAGGTTGTTTCAGTCACTTGAAGTAACCCAAAGGAAATCTCAGGAGCTCAGGAATGAACTGTCAACTTTGNAAAAAACTCTTTTTTACCATTGAATTCTATAGAATAAAATGAAACAAGTGATCCAAATCGCAGAGGAAGAGGAGCGACACAAGCCTAGGAGTGTGGTGCGATACTGCCAATCCGTCATGATAGGATCAATTGTATATGCACGTGATGCATTCCTATATAAAGRAAAAAAATGTAGGTCACGGGTTTGGGTTTTTTTGCGAACACTTTCAAAAACCAATGTCAAAACCATAAACCTGGACTTAGTGTCCAGGAATTATTGATTTCACAACACCTATTCCCTGTCTTGACGCGTTTACAATGCTTTCAAAAGCGAAACAAAAGTTGCGGCACGACAAAAATCAAGCCCCACCAGGATCTACAGACCCTGCGAAGCGAGCGCGTTTAGCTGAAGACCCATTTGCAGGACCTTCTCTGGCAGCTTCCGATGCAAATAGATGTGGTTGCCCATACTGTATTATCCCTAGAACAGACAGGGATTGACTGGAGTCCATCCTCTCCAGATCAAGGTCTGCGGCTGGAGCCTTGTTGAATGTTTCTTGCACCTGTTCTGACACAATGGTAGCAAGACCAAAGGGCGCTCCCCATGACACTCGCAGATGGTATCCCACTTGCTCCAAGGCAAATCCACTCCATCTCTTGGCACCCTCATGCACCTTATCTTCACCCGCATTGACAGCAGTAACCGAGACCCCAGCCCAAGTCTACTCGTTTAAAGACTACACCACACTCAAGACATCCATGAAGTCGGTCCTCTGCTCATTTTCCATTCAAGTATTGAAACAATGGCTCGTTTTTGATGCAAAGAAAGCTGTGATACCCGACAAAGGTTTGCATACATCACTGTGATGGAATAGTGGGCACCGGAGCAATCTTGGAGTTGCAATGGTGGAGACCACCAAGGAGATCCTTTGGAATCACCAACAGATTGCCTGGGGGTTTATGAATGTGACTTCTGGGGACGATGTGGTGGATGGGTTGGAAGGGCTGGCTGAGGAGGAGTGATTGTCTGATGAGGGCAGCGAGCATTGCCCTGCTGAATTGGTACGTCCTGTCTCTTTGCATTTTAGTAATTTTTTGACCTAAATCTTCTTAGGTTGTAACACATAGTCTATCCTCACTGTTATTTGCAAGAAATAGTGAGGCTTGAATTCTACCTCTCTCTATGGGCTAATGGCATTTGCATCATCTACTCCAGTGGATGTGATGGCGTACCTCTGCTGAATTGGGATTATGCCTGCCTATGCGACAATTGTTAAAACTCTCAAGGTTCTTGGTCACCATACAAAGACGGCTATCACTGAACATGCCCAGGATCCCAATCAAGCTGGGTTTATTGTCTTTGACAACGTTCAAAACTATCTGCGAGTGCACGACCACCAGTTTGGGAGATCAAATACTGTACTAAAACAATCAATTCGTCTGTCACGCGTCACGGCGCCCCCCATTTTGACCAAATGTCATGGTCATCACGGGTCATGGCCCAGATTGACGAAATCGCCCCCGTACCTGCCAAAAATGGTCAATTTTCCGGCGCCTATGGCGCCAATAAGTGATGAAAATCTCAGAAAGTCACAGCCAGGACCCCCTTTGACGAAAAATCAACTTCGTCAGGCCTGTCATGCGTCACACCAAGTGACGAATTGATTGTTTTAGTACAGTACTTTAAACATTGGTCTTGCTGCAACATATTGTGAACTCAGAAAGACTCCAAAAGCCACCCTATCATTCAAACACAAGCAGGAGCAAGTTGGCTTGAACAAGCGTGCAAATTTGACAACAGATCAGTTGCTGAGCCTGATAGACGGAAAGCATCTCAATGAAGTCTTCTTGCTGCACTGGCTTTGTGTTCTTGTCAACTATATACCTCAGCTCTTCCAATTTCATGGCCAAGTCTCAAAACTATTCACTGGACGAGCAAAGAAAATGCCTTTACCTACCAAAGCAACACGACTCCACCCTCTGTTCTCAAGCGGCAAAAACAAGACTTTGACAACTGAGCTCAAAGACGCATTACTTGATTTTATGACTCAAATGGGCTTGATGGATGTGGAATATGAAGACAAGTGTCTCATTGCCTGTGGGGATGGCCTTACTTTTCAACGTTTACATGAGGTTCAGCGCTACCTCCAATTCCACCCTCACAACCTCAAGAGCTTGGCTCACCTTGAGCCTGTGCTCGCTTTGTGGCATACAGAATGGACCAATGTCAGTCGGATATTTGAGCTGTTCTGGGACTCACCCCATAGTCAAGATCCATCATCACTTGGCCACAGCGCTCGAAGATTGGAAGAGCGACAATGCCCAACTTGAAGAAGGTTGATTATTACCCAGGGGTTGAGGTCCTTTATTTGGTTTTGGACATGCAGATGCTTGACTGCTGGAGGTGAGAATCATCAATTAAATAGTATCCTTTGCTTGTTTGACTAAATCTTTCTCCAGGAACCATTTCAAGTGTAGCGACGACATCTTTGAATATTTTGTGTCTCTAAAGTCTCTGCCTGATATTGAAGATCTCAGGGTCACTGCCACCAAACTCCACCATTCATTTTCCACGATACTAGCAATGCTCCCTACAATCCCGGCATCCAAAGTGGTTAAATGAGCAGTTTTTGACCGTTCCACTGGGACTTTGAGGATCAAGGACATGGCTGGGAATGTGGACTGCCATCCAAAGGGCGACTGTGTACTTTCCAATGCAATATTCTTTCTGCGGGATGCCCTTGTGTCTAGAGAGCTCATATACACAATTGCTGAGGGAGACCCAGGCCGTGTATATGAAGTTATCAAGGTACGACTTCAAGCATGCAATATAAAATGCTGCTAATAGCAATACCCATTTAATTAGTTGCTCCTATTCAGCTTTTTGGGGTCATCTCATCAAAAATACGCTGATGAGATCGGTGCTGCCAAGCTCAGAACACACACAAAACTACCAACCACAACCTATATCCAGGCTGTGTACAGTCACGCAGTGTGAGAGTCAGGCTGCACAAAGTCAAAGTGCGAGTAAGTGGGGGTTATTGAGTGAATTAAGAATACTGGGTTTCTCTAGTTCTCTCTTGGTTAAACTCCACAAAACTAGAAGTACCCTAGTGTACAGCTAGTAAGATTCCAATCCCAAGTAGTCAAGCCTTATGACCGCTTAAGTTCCAAGATAACTGATAGTTCATGCCATGTGAAGTATGAGCAGAAAAACTTGATAGATTTGCTTGATAAATGCAAGTAAAGATAAAACAACAATGATATGATGATGCCGCTCAAGTCAGTAGTTAGCATGTATATATACTTCGAGCCGGGTAAAAATAGACAGAGAAAGACACATGTGATAGATAAGCAACTAACCAATAGTAAGAGTCCAAGCAAAAGATAGAGAGAAAATAGAACCGGGTATTGGTAGAGGCTGCACGATATTGTAGCTGCACAAGTCAGGCGTGCCTCTGAACACCAAATTTAGATCACCATTTCCTTTCCGGTGAAGCCGCGTGAGATGCCGATGGATGATCGAGAGTGGACAGGCATCCTTGCTCCGTGTCCCCTGCTCTTGTTGCTAGTCTCAAGCCGCTTGGACAGGTACGGTTGCCTCACCCTGAGTCACCTGCACCTTTTCTCCCAATGCCAACAGTCGGTCTGGTCATTCCTTTGACTCAGGACTCAAGCCGCTTCAGTTCCTTGCACCATGTTGGAGTTTATCACAGCCACCCAGCTGCGCCACTCACCATGGACTTTGTTGTTTTGAAAGACGCCTCAAGCCGCTCTGGCACTTGTACTCAATTAATGTGAAGCCACCTGATTCCTAGACTCCCTGGTCGTGCCACCTGAGTGTCCTGGCAGTTGCGTGTAAAAGGTATAAGACTTTCTGAAGCCGCTTGAGTYGAGCCGCCTGACTTTTAGCACGGCGTCAACTCAAAGTAGCTTCTCYGGTCAGGGTATAATACAACTGGGGCTGGCTTCAAGYTGACAGCCTCGAGCAGCTTCAACTCTCGTGTCCCTAGAGTCGTAGTACTARCTCTCTTTTCCTCCTCAAGCYGCGTGATCCTTATCGATAGCRTAGTTATTCTTGTACTTAGAGACTCAGACCGCGTCAACTTTATAGTTTATTATTGCGAAAATCGAACTTATATTCGCTNAAAACAGACGCGGTCGTATCACCGGTCTTTGCTGAACTCATCTTTCCCACGTAGCCCGAGACTACGACATGCTCAAAGGTGCTTTCAAGTTTCGGATTTATTTCTAAGGTTTTAAACCCTCTCACACNTTTGAATACATGCATTGAAGAGCCCAGAATTATACTGCATTCGACCTTAGAATGCCCTAATATAGCCCTAGAAGGAATAGGTGGTTGCGACTTCAAGGCGGAGGCGGAGTCTGAAGTTCCGATCACTGGAGGTCGCGCGCGAGAATTTGAAAATCCATCCATGTCCTTCTGGAACACCGTACCCTATGATTTCTGAGCAGCAGCTGCCCTGTGAGTTTGGCCCTCTGCTTTTGCAGCTGCTCTAGCTTCCCATGGTTTCCATGCAGCAGCTGCTCTGTCCCTCCACTTTGCAGCTGCTCCAGCCCCCTATGATTTCTGAGCAGCAGCTGCCCTGTGAGTTTGGCCCTCTGCCTTTGCAGNNCTACTCCAGCCTCTCATGGTTTCCAGGCAGCAGCTGCCCTGTAAATTTAGCTCTCCACTTTTGCAGCTCCTCCAGCTTCCCATGGTTCCCAGCCAGCAGCTGCCCTATAAATTTGGCCTTTCATTTTTGCAGCTGCTCCAGCATCCCCTTGTTTCCAGGCAGCAGCTTCCCTGTCCATCTGGTTGTCTCTTTGTGCTGCTGCTCCACCCTTCACAATTGACCCAGCAGCTGCACTTCTTCATTAGTCTTACGTTACCCATTGCAGCTGCTCCATCAATCACCCTCTATAGACACCACAGCAGCTGCAGGGTTTATTATATGTCTACATGTCAAAAGCAGCTGCTGCTGCTAGAGTGTATCTGACCCACTTTTTGTCACTGCAGATAAGATGTATCTTACATGGTTTTGTGACTATCACCCCTGACTCATCTATATAAGTTTCCATATTTTGTCCAGAATTTGCATAGTGGTAACACTGCAGNTTTTTTATGTGTTTGTCCAATGAGCACATCTTAAGCAAATTGGGTGCAAGAGCTGCATTTGTTTACAGTTTGTGTTTAATGTGCCTACATTGTACACATATTGAGTAAAATTTTAGTGGTGGCAGAAGGAGGCCCAACACATGCAATGCAAATTTGAATTTCTCTAGCTTGAGCATTTGTATTGCAGATTGTAGACCAAGTCAACCCTTGTATTCATTTGCTTAAAATGTGCTCTTTGAACAAACACATCAAAAACCACAGTGTAACTAGTGTGTGTATTTTGCTTCTGGTAGTTGTCCCAGGAATCTATTAGAGCTTTTAGTTATCTTTCAAGAGTGCATTTAAGTTTGCAAAGTCAAAGAATAATGTTGCTTGCATTTTGATTGAAAGATTGTTTGCTTTTATCTTACTAAGATTGTGTTTGCTAGTTCACAAAGTTACTTGCTGTATCAAATCCAAAGCTGGTGTTTGCTAAGCTAATTTGCAAAGCATATTTATCATTGCTGGTTGAGCCTTAGCTCCCCCTCAACTTTTGATTGCCTGGAAAATGTTCTAGAAGCCTCTGTTGACTTTGACTTAGAGCTTTACTATACCCCTCTTCCTGCCTTTATCTTCTCTAAGTTATTTGATGTGTTGTTTTGTGTGTTAGTGTGTGTGTTTTGTTCTATAGTCTTGCTGCGTAGAGAGCCCTATTTTACTACCTGTGCATCACTGGCCACAACAGAGAGATGTGCTTAGGATGAAACCATAGAGCACAGTCAAGGCCCTTTGCAAACCTGTCCTGATACTTTAAAATATCATTGACAAGCCCAAGCCCCCTCAGGCCAGGTACAAGGCTGTAAATAACCAGGACTCATAATGTTGGTGCATTTTGATTCAAAATTCAATCCTTGCAGCACACAATCAAATCTCAAGCGCTGGGAGTACAAGAAACATCATATTTGGCATGTATCTAATTGTTTTGACAAGCTACATTGTTACAATTCTTACACCATATAAGCTCAATTCAGACTTGGGCCACTAATGACAGGTTGGCTCTGAGTCACATTTTT
>JANBPK010001130.1:0-30072 GCA_027579435.1 Candolleomyces eurysporus
CGCTCCGACATTAAGCGGCGACAGAAAACCGACTCCCATCCAAAGGTCAAGCCACCTCAGCGCCTGCCCGTTTACGACAAGGGCCCCTTGTTCAAGCAGGGCTACTTGCTGGCGGAGTTGCAGGCTCCTTTGCTTAAGGGCTTTGCCCCCCCAGACTGGGTGAGTACCGTTCACAGCCTATTATTGATCAGTGTTCCTTACTGATCTCACCTCACCTCTTTTCTAGGTGCGTCCTCCTTGTGGTAGCTGCGCCGCGTCCGGTATCGTTTGTACCGGCGGCGACTTCCTACATGGAGTCCGGTGCGACAACTGCAACGACCAAAAGAAACCGTGCGGCTTCGACCTTTTGATTCCGCGGATGACAAGCCTGTCGGCTCTCTCTGCCGCTGCTGACGCCGCCCCAGAAAGTGAGTTCTATTCCTTTTTGGTTTCCTAAGTGTTTCCTGAACCTGCTTACACAGGAATCTCTTCCCTAATCGTCGACTCACTCCTACTGCGAGGAATGACGAGAGTCGCCTTTGCCTTGGCTGAAGACCAGTACAAATTGCTGGAAGCCAAACTGGGCACACTCTCTCTCATTCTGAGCAGAGTTTACAGTGACGAAGGGGACACCGGCCTTCGTCGGTATTTCCACGACGTCGAGGCACTCCAGAGCCTCCTGGAGTTCTCGCGGCACGTCCCTCTCGACACTCCGATGCTCTACCCTCGCCGTACCTCGACCTCGACCATGGGAGTCACCACGGACAAGTACACGTGGACCACGACTTTCGACGAGGAAGAAGTCGACGAGTATCTCTCGTCTCTGAGGAAGGAGCTGCGCCAGAAGTCGTCGCCACTGGACGAGCGGAGTTCTGAGGTTGCCGAGGGGTCCGACCCTACGGTAGTCAAGCCGGCTGAAGTCACCTTGACCCCAGCCCCTGACCTCCTTGGCTCCCTCTTCGGCTCTCCTCGTGAGCCAACTCCTCTGGTCCCTCGGAAGCGACGCCGTGTCGTCCTCGCGCCGTCTGAGTCCTCCTCGGATGAGCAGGATGATGGTGCTGGACCGGTTATTCAAACTCCGCCGCCCGCATCACCTCCTGCCGGTCGACTCCGGCTTCCTTCCTCTTCGCCGCCGCCGCCTCTGCCTCCTCGCGCTATCAACCCTCTCATCGGCACCTCCACCTTGCCTCCTGCTCCACCTCACACTCTCTCTAGCAAGGAGCGGCGTCAGTGGGCAAAGGTCTTCAAGCAGGCCGGGATGCCTTGGGAGGAGCCTCAAAAGAAGCGACGAAAGGACTGACGGCGGACTTTGAATCCTGGTAGATACGCATTCCTTAGAATACCTTGCCTTTTGTTACCATTTGTCTCCACTCATAACTGTTGGTGCCAGTTATGAAGTGAGTATTCCCAGCACCTAATATAAATCTCTTGTAGCCTTCTGAGTTAAGGATAAGAAATGCTTAAGTCTCCTTGAGTCTCGAGGTTGTAGTTTTCCAAGTCTAGAAGCCGTCCTTAGGCTCCTTTTTGACCAAGCCTGCTTACATTTGAGACCAAGACTTCACGGAAATTCCTCTAAGTCTCAGTATGACATAGCTAGTCCTTGTAAGGACTCCACCTCTCCCCCAAACTAAAATTCAAGCCGCCCTCGGCTATGTTCAGATAGGAGAAAGTCAGACCGATCGGCCCTCGCACGGTGTCATGTTGGAGCCGCGCCAGACCTCCACAAGAGTATTTAATCCTGCCTAAATGAAGCTGACCCTCATGCCGCTTCATTCCCTCCTAGTAATTCCTTCGAACTCTCTTACCATGCCCGAAACCATGAACACCGAGAACCTTGTTCCCTTCTGGCAGAGCCAGCTCCTCAACCTCTCCAACCGTTATCCTGTCACCGGAGGCGCCATATCCCAGGCTGAACTGGACCAATGTACTTCTGCCTTCCGTGTTTTAGTGTCAGACGGCGTGAGTGACCTTCTGAAGCCCTCTAACCTTTCTACTCTGACGCCGCTTCAAGTGTCAGATTATAGAGAACACCCCGACGTTCAAGGACAAATCCAAGGTCATCAATGTTATGATTGCTCAAGACAATCACCTCGGATTATTACACAACTACGTTTGCCGCTATAATCTGAATAACCATTTCCCAAAGCCGCTTCGAGACAACCTTCAGAGTCTAATTGCAGACGGCATAGCCGCTTGTTCAGGCCAGGTGAGTCCCTGATACCCTGTAAAACCCATAGATTTCCCAATGTTTTCCTAATACTTCTTTTCTAGTGGCTTAACCCCTGGACTGCCCAGAGAGAAGTTGTTCGCGACGGCGGGAGTACCATCCCTGCTAAACGCCCTGTACGCCTCTCCCTACCGTGTCCCCCAAACTACAGATCTGACCTCCTCACGCCGTTCCAGGCTAGTACTTGGAGTCCTGCACTTGGACACAGCAGCCGCTTCAGTCACGCCGCTTCAGAAGGTAAGTTATCCTATACAGTGGCTCACAAAACCTTTCCAATGTTTTGCACTTTTTGAAAGATGAGTCAATATCATTTGAAATAAATTATGTAAAATCCTGGATTTACTCTCAGGCAAACATCAACATGTTGTTCACACGCATGCCAAGTCTGGTACTGTTTTCTCATCACACAAAAAATACAAGTCATTGGAAAGGTTTTGTAACTAATCAATTTTTGCCTCTTGATTCTACAAAATCATGTGATTTTGTTGAATAAATGCAAATATAGCCAAATAAAATCATGTGACTATGATACTAGAGGTATATAGGCTGAAGTAAAGCCACTCTAAGTCCCCCACAACTGCCATCTGTACTCCCTATTCAGCATGCACAAACTATCTTCTACCTCCATCTCTCATATCCTTTATCTGCTAGATTCTGGAGAGTCAGCAGCTTCTATTCATCATCAAACTGGTTATGGCATTGCTACAATCAGCTGTCTTTGCTCTGAACACCATCCCAACCTTTCCAAGCCCTCTGGTAATTGCCCTCATCTCCTTACTGATACCAGCATTAACTATGCCAAGCGTGTTATCTGCACAGGGAAGGTCAACAATGCAATGCAGGCAGCAGCAATGCTTCAGAATCAAAGTGCCAAGAAGTTCTCTACACAAACATTGCATTGGAGGCTGAAGGAAAGTGGTATGACAGCCGTAGTGAAGAAAAANCAGCCCAAGTTGCAGGCACACCACAAGAGGGCTAGGCTGGAATTTGCAGAGAGGCATGCAGAATGGACAATAGAGGATTGGAAGAAGGTAATATGGTCAGACAAGACTAAAATCAATTGTTTGGGGTCAGATGGAAGGAAATATGTGTGGAAAGAGGATGGAGAAGGTTTGAGTGATAGGCTGGTAGAAGGAACTGTGAAGTTTGGAGGTGGAAATTTGATGATGTGGGGATGTATGACATGGGATGGGGTTGGGTATGCAACCAAGATTGATGGGAAGATGGATGGTGAACTCTACACAGAGATTCTGGGAGATGAATTCATCAAGACACTTGAATTTTTTGGATATGACATAGAAGACATCATCTTCCAGCAAGACAATGACCCCAAACACACCAGTCGCAAAGCCAGAATATGGTTCTCTGACAATGATGTTGAAGTTCTGAAGTGGCCTGCACAATCTCCTGACATCAATCCCATTGAACACCTATGGCATTACCTCAAAAGACAACTTGAAACTTATGAAGAACCAGCCAAGAGTGTTGGAGAACTTTGGACAAGAGTGGAGAAGGAATGGGATGGGATTCCCATGGAGGAATGTCAAAAATTGATTGAAAGTATGCCTAGAAGACTTGCAGCAGTTGTCAAGGCCAAAGGAGGATATACAAAGTACTAAATGATACCAGTAACATAGGAAAAATAATTAGTTACAAAACCTTTCCAATGACTTGTACTTTTGTGTGATGAGAAAACGGTACTAAAAATGGTCATATGAACACGTGACTTGGCATGCGTGTGAAAAGCATGTTGATGTTTGCCTGAGAATAAATCCAGGATTTTACATAATTTATTTCAAATGATATTGACTCATCTTTCAAAAAGTGCAAAACATTGGAAAGGTTTTGTGAGCCACTGTATACCGGCAGCCCAGAGCAATCCCCTTACTCATGCCCCTACCTAGGCGCCGATCCTAGTGAAAGCGCCGTAGTCCAAGAAGCTATTCGCGTCCTCCAACACTCAGATGGCAACGTCTTTAGGTCGGATGATATGGACACTTTCTTCCAACTCACGACGCTCAAAGCCACTCTCGCCCAGCAGGACGCTGAGCNTCCGTGCCCAGTTACTAGTCCACCAGGCCACCACCGTTTGTATCAACAAGCTGCATGAGCAGATGGAGAGGCACGAGCATTGCCGCCTCCGCGACTTCCATCGCCCCCCTTCCCCAGGTGTCGCTGCTTCAACTCGCGCTCACGACGCCCCAGTCTCCACGACCAGAGACCACGCCGTTCCAGCTTCCTCCAGGAAGAAATCGGTGAAGGAGTGGAAGGAGGGAAGGGATAAAGAGAAGACTTCCAAGGTTCAGGCCGCTTCAGCCAAGCTGTCCGAGGCTTCAGGCGAGGCATCTACCTCTAAGTCTTCTTTGAAAGGAAAGGAAACTGGTTCCAAGACGAAAACTCGATCCGCCAAAGAAGTCACCGCTCCAGAAGTCAAGGAGAAACCCAAGACTTGCGCTGCTTCTCAAACCAAAGGTTCGAAATCAAAGGGCAAACGTCGCACCGCTCCAAAATCGAAGGAGACCGTCTCCAAGGAGGAACAAGTCGAGGAAGGAGAAACCGTTGAGCAGGACAAGGATGTGGAAATGCAGGAAGTTGATGCCGCCGGAGAGGAGATAGAAGAAGACGCCTCCATCCCGGTAGACCAGTTGGACGAGGAAGATGAGGAATCCGACTAGAATTCCTCCCCCCNTCATTCAATCCTCTTCCTCCATAGTATCAGACAGCCTTAGTCTTGGCATGCCTTCAAAATTGTAGTCCACATATGCCTCGTTTCCGTCTTCTGTAGAGTTCTCCAAATCCTGTATTGTAGCTTCATCCAAATTGAAACCACTGTCCTTTCCAATGCCTATTTGTATGGACTTCCTCGGATAGTAGGGAATTACCCTGAATGCCCCGACCTTGCTGTGATACACCGATCCGTCTAATTCCGCCAAGATGTACGCACCGCCTTTATTTCTAGTGACCACTACCATGGGTCCCAAGTAACGCGGCTTCATCTTTTTGTTAAGGCTAGACTCGACAGCCGTGTTTCTCATCAGTACCAGGTCACCCCGCTTGAAGTCCCAATCCTTAATAGTTGCCTTATTTGCCTTAGAATATTCCTCGACTCGACGCCGCTTCTCAGCGTCGACCCGCTTCATAACGCTCTCAACATGAGTCTGATGCTTTGCTAAAGCTCTTGCCCTCGCAGCTATCAAGTCCTCAGTTGGCATAATACCCGTTGGGGGTTCCACTAACCAAGTGGCCTCTTGCACGTCGAGCGGCGTGACAGGTTCGGCTCCCGTTAAAGCAAAGAACAGAGAGCAACCCAATCTTTTACGAACAGTGATTCTATCAGCCCACATAACATGATTGAAGAACCAGTACCACTTGCTCGTGTCGCCGCCTGTGGCTTTGTAGAGACTTTGCCTTACGTCCCAGTGAGGCCGCTCGATTTTCCCGTTTGCCTTAGAGTTATATCCTGAAATCGAAATTCCTGTAATGCCATATTTCTGTCATAGCCATTCCACAGCTGCAATGAAAGGCTTCCCGTTGTCGGTGATAATCCGACTAAGACATCCCCACCTACATATGATGTCCGAGAAGAGCCAGGCTCCTATGGTTGCTGCAGTTTCTTTCCGAAGCAGTCTCCCTTCCATCCAAGACATAAGAGCACACCGACCGTGCACAATATAACCGTGTCCATTGCTAGGCGGCGTCATATGCAGGGTATCAATATGTACCATCTGGAATATAGATGGAGTCTCCGTAACCTTTGGTGGTATTTTCACCAAGGTTTTCTGGCAGACTTGACAAAGGTGACACGTCCTGACGAACATCTCAGTATCGTGTTCTACCTCTGGCCACCAGAACCACTTGGTAAGAAACGCCAAAGTAGCATAGTGGCCCCTATGGCCGTTCGCATCATGCGCTCCTTTGAGAATAGTCATTCTTTGTTCCGGTTCGATGTACAGGCGATGGTGTCCTTCACCATTTTCTTGCCAGTACAATCGACCATCCTTCGAGATGAAGAACCGTGCTGCAAACCTTTCGAAACCTTTCCAATCCTTGGCTGCCACCTCACGCGGCTTGACCGCAGGTGTAGATAACCATGCCTGCACCAGGGGAACCCACTGGTCGAGCTGCCTCCCCCAGCTAGTTCGCCAGTTGGTTGGGTAGTCTTCCCCCACTGAGTCCACCACCTTTTCTTGTGAGGCGGCTTGAAGCAGGACTGACGCCACTTCAGACTCAACAGAGAGCCTCCTGGTCTCCTCAAGACGGTTCAAGAGTTGCTGAAACTCAAGATCTCGACTGAACAAGTCTTCCTCCTCTTCCACTCCTTGGAATAAGAGGTGMTGGACARTGTCTYGGGAGACAGTCTGAAGATACCCTCCCCTGGTATCTATTTGGTCCCTGAATGCCTCAAAAGGTAGAGGATCGTCGTCCTCCGGGAACTTCTTAGAATACATGATGGGATCTGGCGGATCAGTATCAAGGAATTCTTTGAACTCACACCGCTCCGGATCACCAGGATGCTTGCGCCACCTTGATAAACCGTCAGCAGGGAAAGTCTTGCCCATAACATGACTGAGTTCAAAGTAGAACTTCCTAACATTCTCGATCCAACGATTAATAGTCGCATTTGGCGCCGCTCCAGGATTCTGTAACATTCCTTGGACATACTTAGCATCAGTCTCAACCACTAGAGGCCGCGCCATAACCAGGGTGTACTCATTTTCCTTAAGTGCTCGCATGATCCCATATAGTTCCCTTTTTGCCTGTGAATAATTTGAGTACTTTACACTCCCCCACGAGTCCAGCTGGACTTCCGGTGGACTTCCAGTGGTTTTTGCCGGACTCCAGTGGACTTTCACTGGACTTTTTACAAATTTTATAGGGAAAACAGTCCGGTGAAAGTCCGGTTGGAGTCCAGTTGGGGTCTGGTACCATAGAAAAGCATGGACTCCCGGACTCCGGCACTAACACTGGACTGAACTGGACTGGACTGGTCCACTGGACCACTTTTACCAGACTCCAGCACTAAAGGTCCGGTGGAATTCCGGCGGACTTCCAGTGGAGTGCCTTCCAGATCCTTTTGACCAGACTCAAGCACCAGAAAGTCCGGTGGACCTCCAGTGGACGTCCAGTGAAAAAGGTCTGGCAGAATGCTAGTGCAGTTCTAACAAGGCCCAAATAAATGGGTAAATAAAATTCATTTATGCTAGAATTAAATACAAATTATTACTGCTGACTTTGAAAACAAGCCAGAATAGTTGATCACTACTGTGCAAATGCTGTTGCCCACCCAAGAGAATAACAAAAACAATCAAAACAAATAAGCAGCAATACTGTGCCAGACTGTAGGGATGCAATTGAATTTGAAACATTACATTTTGCATACCAAGAAAATAGACAACAGATAGTGTTACATGTTACCAGGTGTTACAATCCCTTGGACTTATCTCATAGACTCTCTGGTCTCTGTAGTTTCTACCTCATGTACCCCTTGTGTTTGCCTTATGGTTACCTCATGTATGCTCTATGAAAATGTGCATTCAATACTTAGGCATTTGAATAGCTTAATGCTTGGATTTCAAGCTTTCAGTCTATACTCAAACAAATGGTCATTAGCAACTTTAAGTGGTATTTGCACAGTCTTCTTTATATTCATACCAAGCGAGTTCTTCAAAGACAAACAGACCATGCCAGTGCAACTATTCAAGAAATAGATGGGGATCACAATGAAGAAGAAGGGGATATTGAGAGGGTGGGGGAGAATGAAGCAGTTGCAATAGTAGCAGTAGCACCAGTTGACTAGTGCAGTTTGGTAGTAACATTTCAGTAGAAGTCCAGTAAAAGCTTAACAGACTTATCATAAACTTCAAATAATAAACAGGTTTGGTCTGTTTACTCCAAGTTGTAGTTTCAAGTATAACAATTTAGTAGAATTCCACCAGAAGTCCAGTGGGATTATGCACCAGTTGTAAAAATCCAGTGGAATTCCATCAGAGGTTCAGTTACTAGAGATTCACCAGAGCTCCACCAGAAGTCCAATGGAATTACATCAGAGGTTCAGTCACTAGAGCTTCACCAGAGCTTCACCAGAAGTCTGGCAGAATTCCATCAGAGGTTCAGTCACTAGAGATTCACTGGAGCTCCACCAGAAGTCCAGCAGAATTCCAGCAGAGTTTCAGTCAAAGAAACTCACTAGAAATTCACTGGAACTCCACCAGAAGTCCAGTGGAATTCCAGCGGAGTTTTAGTTAAAGAAACTCACCAGAAATTCACAAGACTAATGCCAAACACATCACCAGAAATCCACTGGACTGATGCTGGACACAAACTGGACTTTCACTGGACAGGTCCCGGAAAAGCACTGGACAAGTGCTGGACTCCACTGGACTCCACTGGACTTCCACTGGACTCAACTGGACTTTTACCAGACATTGAATAAAAGTCTTGCTTTTTAGGTCAAGTCCAGTGAAAGTCCACTGGAAGTCTACTGGAAGTCCACTGGACATACCAGAGTCCAGCCGGACTTGTGGGGGACTGCTAAGTACAGCTCAAAGTAGTATATGCATTTTGGCCATCTTGTTCTTGGTCTGCATGACCGCACATGACATGGTCGCTTCTACCATATCGCCATGCTTGAATGCCACCGGTGATGTGATCGAGTACGGCGAGACTACTAAAACACACAACCTAACACCTACACCAACTCTAAGTCGAGCCGTGCGAGATAAGTGGTATGTATAGACCTTTGTAGTCGGGCCGCACCAAATCGGGGGGGGGTGCGAGTATGGGGGGTAGTGTAGAGTATTAAGAATTTACAGATTCTCTCTCTTGTGCACACTAATTCCAAGTAATCGAGGAGTACTCGATAATCACACAGTTAACCCTAAGGTTACTTCTTTATAGCTTTGATCTTTCCTTTAACTTAGTATCACGCCGCGCGAGATAAAAGTCACAAATCCAGTCGATTGCAAACGCAAAGTAAACACAAATAAAAACAGCAGTAATTCTCTGGGGAAAAACTATGCTAAGAGAGTCCAATATATATACTATCTGGAGCCGCGCGATCACCGGAGCATGATAAATAGGTGTACACGAGATTTATAAATAAAGAGAGTCCAGGCCCCAGCTAGAGAGAGAGATAAAGAGATAAAAAGAGGGTATTGGATACGCCAAGGCGCCGCCGCGCCACTCCTGCGCTCGCGCCGTGACTATTAATAGATTCTTGTTGCCTTTTCTAGTGTGCCGAGTGGGATGCCGAAGTTGATCGACGGTGGTCGGTCTACGGTTATTCCAACCGCCGTCTTGGTGTACCTTTGCTCGAGCCGCGTGAGGAGGAGTCGGACCTCCGTCAATTGAGCATCTTTATCTTGGCAAAAGCCCTAGTGACCACTTTCCGGGTTATCTCTTCCGTGAACGACTTTCCTTTCAGAGTACCTTTGAGCTCCTTTTCTCGTGCCGCGCCAGCCATCATGCCGTCTGATGTGCCGAAACCTCGCCGCGCATCTCCTTATATGCTTAGGGACTCGCCCTACTGCTCTAGCACTGAATATACTCGATTAATGTGAGGCCGTGCGAGAGGTTAGGTACCTTTAGTGCCTAGGAAACCACCTCTATTGCTTTAGTAGTGAGATTGAGCCTTTCAGCTGCAGGGTAGGCCGTTTGATCTGAAGCGGCACCAACCGGCTAGCTTACTTAAACCCTAATCTCGGGTATATGGCGGGCACGCCTCTAAGTCGGCAGTCCTTGAGCAGACTCCAACTCTCGTGAACCCAAGAGTAGTGTACTTCTTTAATTATCCTTCGCGCCGCGCGAGTTATCTTAGTACTGGATGGGTTTCTTAACATAGAGGTTTAATAGACACGACCGTTTAATTGAATGATGAACAGTATATTCAATAAAATTGGTATTTATTCGCGAAAAAGCGAACACGGTCGTATCACCGATACCTTGGTGGCTGATGGTACACCCACCAAACGGCCATCACTGGTGGTCACATTAGAGATGACAACTGAGGATTGTTGTGGTGTCAGTACATCCAACTACACAAAACAAGCGACCATTGGTGGCAGTCGTGGTGTTGGTAGACCCAACCATACCCAACGAGCAATCATCAATGGTGGTTGTGGTGCTGGTACACCCAACGAGCGACCATCAATAGTGGTTGCTGTGTTGGTACACCCCAACAAGTGACCACCAATGGTGGTCACAGTGCTGGTACACCCACTGATCAACCATTGATGGTGGTCGTGGTGTTGGTACACACAACGAGTGACCGCAGATGGTGGTCNATTGTGTCAGTACACCTCAACAAGTGACCACCAATGGTGGTTGCGGTGCTGGTACACTAACTGATCGACCATTGATGGTAGTTGTGGTGTTGGTACACCCAACGAGCGACCACCAATGGTGGTCGCCATGTTGGTACACTCACCAGACAACTTGACTATTGATGTTGGTCAGAAGGCAGCGGTCTAGCACATTTTTGCTCCAGATGGATCAATAAAAATTAAGATTGATACACATATTTGTCTTAAGCATTCCATAGTAAAAAATAAATGTCCCATAATGAAGCTTATCCGGTGGATAGATCACCAGTAACCACCAACAATGGCTGTTGGTGTCATTCTCACATGGGCACAGTGTATTGGCAGCAGTCACCAACAAAGAGTGTTATTGGTACCTACTCTGGCATGAACCTCACCCATTCATAGCAGACTCTACCCACCAAACCTACCCATTCCTAGGCAGACCTGCCATCCAACCTTGCAAGAAATCCCTAACCTAGAAAACCTAGGACCCCCCCATAACCCTCTAACCCTGGCAAATTTGTGTCTAGGCCGTAATGCTGCCGGTCCACCTGCGACAAATGCCCCAGTTGCTCGTCTGTTCCTGTTGATGTAGCATGCCCTGGGAATAGGCTCCTGTTCTGACTTATAATAAATGCCATGAACTGCTGGTGGATGGAGGAGGAAATTGGGACGCCAAGGCACTGCTCGGTGAATCGAGTGAGGGAGCAGGAAATATCAGCGCCTTGGAAAGGGCACTGCAGCCCACAGAAGAGTGCGTAGAAGCTATTCTGATACATGTGGGGTCAAAAGAGGTGTTGAAACTCGGAGAAGATAGGGCGGAGGAAAGCGAGAAAACAAATGAAGTGCTGGGCAATGCTGGGTAGTGGGGCCCTAGCCATCACCTTGTCCTTGCCCGAGAAGAAGCTGGTCTTGTTGAAGGATCCTCGAAGGAAAAATGTGCCAAAGGTGACAAACACGTTCCTTATGGAACCCCCCAGGTAATTTCTCAGCAGGTTAGAGGCAACTTCAGTAGCACGGGCAGGCTTGCCATATGTGAGCAGGACAGCAACAAGGATTTGTTCCTGTAGTGCATGGATGTTGGCAAGATAGTCAGCAACCGCTGCTGGAAACCAACAAATACACCGGCCATCTATTGTCCCAAATTTGCAGAAGACCTCCTCATGCTGCAGGATGTATTGGAGCACCGTGCCACTCTTCTGCCACACATTCCACTCGTTGTCAATGAAGGAATACCCTGAATAAGTCCTTCGTGGCTCATCAAAGATGTGAATATTGCTGGGAATGTTGAAGATGGGATTGTCGAAGAGTAAGCAGCTGAGGTGACTCCTGATATCTTGTTCAAGATCCTCCACAGCCGCTTTGACCTGATGAAGGTGGATAGTTATCCCATCTACAACTATGGTGTCACTGTCCCAGCTCGGAGTGCTGAACAATACTGCACTTTGCTCTGCAGAAGTGATGGAATTGAGGCCCCAAAGAAGGATGTAGAGGCTTGGCAGAGGGGCTTCCAACATCTCGGTGAAATACAGCTGGTATTGTGAAAAAGCCCTGTGGTGGTGGTGGGTTAGCACTCATTGGCAGTTGAAAAAGATCTTCTGAACATACTGGTGGTATGTGATTCCTTGTTCATCCGCCACCCTGATCACCAAAGTTCCAAAGGTAAGTCGCCCAACAAACAGAATAGCCGCAATCTTTTGCGTTATGATTGACAAACTACACCATCCCCCGCCTTTTCTTAGTGACGACAGCAGCAGATAGTGTATGATAGGCGTAAAAAAGGGGCCATGCTTTGCATTCTGGGGCGTATTGGTGAAAACAGCTGTTAAAAACTTGACAAGGCCAGACTCCTCCCCCTCCTCTCTCACCCTCTCCCTTACTTCTCCGTCTTCTACCACCTCTCCATCCTCGTCAAACTCGAGTGACCACACATCGCCAACATCCGCCATGTCAAAGGTCTGGTTTGTGTTACAGGTAACATGACTCCTAGGGACAAGTTTGGACTATTATTGACTCAGTTCGTAACTACTTTAGATAAGTTAGTACAAGTGACTCAGGAAATAGTTGAGTTGAGTCTGTAAGACTCTTTTTCTTTTTATGACTAGGTTATTAGACTTGTTGTGACTCTATTAGTAGTATGACTCGATTTCATGTACTAGTATAAATACAACAGAGAAACGAGACAGGCTCTTCAGCTTGTTCTTGAGATTCATCGATAACTTGTAAATCCCTAAGCACATGCCTAGGACCGTTCAACTCGCACTCAATCTACAACGAGAAGACCAACACGACGAGGCAGTACTTTGTCTCACCATCATCGAACAACTATTTCCGAACTACAGCCGAACCACCTCTCACATCTTCCCCATCACCGACACCGAGATCTTCACCTTCATCCAGTCACTTCTGAGGGGACTATCTACTACCACCAGGGAAGCCTTACAGTGAATGTTCGAGACAGTGTGCTTGTGCCGATATCTATCGCCCACCACTCTGTTTATCCAGTTCTATATCCAGGAGGAGGGATCCCCTTTATTCATTCCACTCTACAGCACGACTATCTCCATGTCCGATCAATCAGTAGCGTCACTCAATACGTGTACTCAGGTTTTCTATACCAACACACCGTTTTCCAATTATCCGAGGAACCCACCAGTCGTCCCTCAAGAAGTTCCCGAAGAAGGAGACGACACAGACTTGCCTGAGACCGACAACCGGATTGACTTCGAGTAGTCGAACCATAACAGTTTGTATCACTGTTCAAAAGCTCTCAAACCTTTTGCATGAACGCCTTCAAAGTGTTGTGAACTTTGGAAGAAACAGGCACCATGTAGGGAGAACGGTTTGCAGAGCTGATGAGCTCGATGACACTGGTAAATACCCAAGAGTATTTCTTGAGGGTCTTCCCTGTAACCTCAAAGTGGTGCCGCTGGAACATGAGGATGTGCTCTGCAGCTGGTCGAGTTCCAATTAAGCAGTGGACATAAGTGTCCTTCACACTCCCCTGGGCTTTTTGGAGGAAGGAGAAAACAATACTCCCGATGAGCATGAGCCGGCGGTCGCGTTGGGGCATAGCAACCAGCTCTACAAGGTCATCATACACAACACCACATTCTTTGATTTGACAATCCCACCTCTCTTTGATGAGGAACTGGTGGAGAATTCTATACGAATCAACATTCGACAGGGCTTTGCTTTAGGTGGGCCGTTCCTTTATCTGATCCTGATACAATGCCCACACGTCACTCTGAGGATGTTCTATGGACGTCTGTGGTGGTGGCAAGACCCCGAACCATGGGAAATGATTGTTGGGGTGAAAGCGCTGGGTGTAGGATTTTACTTGCTGCAGTGCTACCCCATTTTTGCAGCAAGGGTGTTTCTTGAACGCCTTGTCCGTTGAATAGCAGTGGTTGCAGGAAGAACACGCAAGGTAGTTGGGTACAACGTCAAGATATTTGATTGGAGGTATACAAGAAACAGGAAAAGGTGGGTTGCTTTGAAGGTTGGGGAATAGTGGGCGAACTTGATGATCGAACCAAGTTTGAATGTGGGAGGAGGCAGGCCAGCTGGTGTGGTTGCCAGCAAAGTGCGCGTTCAGTTGAGAAGGGTCGACCAGACTCCGACAAGCCTGACAAACAAGAAGCTGGTGGTGGACGTTGATGACGAGTCCAGACTCCCCCAAAAATGAACCCTCATAACCCTCTCCACTGTCAATAAAACCCTGCTGTTTGTCTGCGCTACTTGTCATTTCGGTCTCTCTATCCGCCAACTGCTGAGACCCATCCTCCATATTGGCGTTGATGGGGAAGATGGGACGCAAGACGGTGGAACCAACGGAAGGAGTAGGCGAGCACTGTGTGTTGGGCAGGATAGCACCCCTCATTTGGGCATTCTGGGTAACTTGGTGTGACACAACATGGGTCTTCGGTCACGTTAGTAAGCAAAATGAATGTAAATGAAACAAGCTTACACAAAGTTCTTGGCCAAAGACGGTCTCGAACAAGCAAAGTGGGCAAGGATAGCAGCCGTCGGCGTTATGGTGGGCAATCTTCTCAAAGCCTTCAAGCATCCGGTACACAGTGGTGGTGAGTGAGCACTCCAGGTGCATCGACTTGTGCCCCTTGGCCAAGGGTAGCTTGCAACACTCACACATTTGTTTGGTCGCATAGCATTGTTTCTTAGACCTGTCATACAGTGAACAAAATGAGAAAATAAACAAGTAAAATGAACTAACCCTCAGCGACCGTCACCATCTCTGGGATTCGATGACTGGAGGGAAAGAGTACGCTTGGACGACTGCATAGCAGCTAAATTTCACTTTGAGATTGTATCAGAGAACGTACCTGTTTATATACGAGATATAAACTTACCGCGTGTTTTGCACATGATACACATAGGATAATCGTGCAGAGGCTATCAGTTAGCCAGTCTTTGCAGCATGGATGGCATCACCCATCAAGACCTCACAGTTTCTGCACTTGTTGGGCGTCCGATAAACAGCCGTCCAACTGGAGAAACCGCAGAGGCGAATGCCAGCTGGCACACCAAAGTCAATACAATTGGCGAGTAAAAAAAAAGGGTACCAGCTCTTCAAGTACAGGTGCACCACATCCTACATTGATCATCCAATAATTGGTCAACCAATTTGTGCAGTAGAGGCCAGCAGTGGTTGTGGTTGAACAAGACAGTCCGGCGTTCAACTGATCATCAAAGGCAGTGCTGCCAAATTGGGTATTTCTGAATTGGGCACACTCTGTCACTGAGCCAGGTTCATGGCGGCTATCCTCTTCCTTCAACCACCACCACCATTCTACCTCCCTGATAACATTCACAAGGCAGCAGGTAAAGTAAATGTAAGGTTATGAGCTCAAATCTCATGCTTTCATTCATTCACAGAGCTTGGGTTGCCAGGTAAGTGTCTATTGTACCTGAAATTGATGTTTCTTTATATCTCTCAATGAATTCTCATTTAACAAGGCCTTCCAGAAACACGAGCACAATCTTGTGTTGACCAATTATCAGACGACGTAAAGATACGCTCAATTTTCCATCTCTTCGGTGTCCTTGGCAGTCGTACTCTTGCTTCTGGAAGTTGACTTCCATACTGATCTTGGGTTGATTGATTATTGGACGACCCGGGTTTGGACTTTGTCAACTGGCGCCTAACCCATGCTTTCGCACCATGTTCCGGGTAAGTGGGCCCTAAATTACTCATTTCTTTCATTCATTGTTTTGTTCTAAGCTTGCAACACACCCTTAGAAACACACGATCGAACTCTGCGTTCATGCTATTTGTATCTTTGGTAAGTGACGATCACAAAGGCTAGAGTAAAATCTTCATCCTCTTTATTGTAGCTCCTTGAAACGCTTGTGTCCACACTATTCAGGTTATTGGTAAGTTGTAAATTTAATTATGCGAGTCTTCTTTTTTATTGAAACATTTGTTTAGCTTCCTCTTTGCTGCTTCTGCGTTCCATACGACCAAATTCCATCTCTCGGTAAGTTGTTATCAAACCCAGACTACCATAGACTCGTTTAATTTATGAAGGCTTAGGCTCACTATGCAATGCTGCTCCACTTTGCCAGGCCGATCCGGTCCTCTGCCTTGTGTTTCTAACCCACCTGTACCCCAAACCGACAACTTGGGTGACGAATGGTGTGTGCATGCATCAACAAATTTGTCTTTTGTACTTACGTTTGCCTTAGTCGACTTCCACGTCCACTCGATAAACTCAAAGACAGGGAGATCAATGCCCTTGTAAAGAATAGCAAGTGTCGCATCTACAGTTTCAATGGCCAGCTCTTTTATTCTCCAAACACTGCTCAGAACGTAAAGATGCCCAACCGACTGCCCGAATCTTTTAAAAAGAATATCTTGAAGCGCCCAGGAGCCCAGCTCAGAGACTTTCAGCAACCCTTGTGGTACCACCGAGAATATAGATTCCTACCCTTTATCCTAGTTCACACATTCTTCAAAGATCTCATCTATGCACCTCTTTGCCGGAAATTCGAGGATGAAGAAGATTTTGTAAAGGATGAATTGGGCTTTTGGAGGATGCCAAAGGACATATTAGAGGAGTGGCTGGAGATTCAAAAGCAAACACTTTGGCTAATCACTTGGTGCCATTCTTACAAGCGCCTGGGTCAGCGTGAGCTTTGGAATCCAAGCAACGTGGGGTTTCAACACTCTTTTATGGATGTCAAGAAGGGAGTGTCTCTCATTCAACACTCCAAAAACTGGGTTATGGTGATCTTCAGCTATGCTACCTGGATCCTCTCTGAGCACCACATATTTTCGAACCTGGATCGCAAAAACTTGGGTCTTTGGAAATCTCTCATCAAACATGTCAGCATCGAATTTCTATGCTGTTTTGTAAACTCAACAGTCATCACCATATCTCTGCAACTTTCCTGCATCAGCTGATTTTTTGATATCGCCTCCTACTCTCCAGATGATCTCGGGCAGACAGCTCACCAGCTCAACTGATTCGTTTACAACTCCATCTCCGTCTGGTTCCCTCTCAACTCAAACACTGACACAGTCTTGAAACATCGAGCCTTTGAGCACTTCCGTCCACCTGAGCTGATTGAAGAGTTTGAGGCTGACCATTTTACCCCAATTCCCTGTGCGCCCATGTATGCTGATCGTGCAGCTCTCCACCAGTGGAGGACTCGGGTGGCTAAAGAAGCGCCCGTCCTCTGACAGTCCTTTTTTGAGAAATGTGAGCAGGGTCGTGCCCAGTGCTTGAAGGACAAGACGCAAAGAGAACACCAGAGACAGTTGGATATGGAGAAGCATGCGACTACCAGCTGGAGTGGTACTTCCGCCTTTTTCAAGTGGACTGCAGATTCCACCACAGGTGTACGTGTCCGCACAAGGCTCACAAAGAACGATGTTTGGATGGAGATGGTCAAACACGCCCCGACTCAGCGACGATTCGACAGATTCACAAACAAGTGGGATATATGTACAGAGTTTGGTGAAAGTGGGGGCTACAATGTGGATATCTACTATAACAATGAGGATGAGGGTGGCAAATTTGGGGACGACAACTATGTAGCTTTGATGGAAAACCCTGGAACATATACTCTCCCTGAGCAGGAAAGCCCTGCCTCTCCCCCTCCCACTCCTGAACAATACTACGGTTGGGAAGCTGCACTGGCACTGCCAGGGAGAATTGGGAAACACATCCCCCTGCTGTTTGGTTTGAGCTTTACAGATCTCCCTTCCAGCTTGTACAACTTTGAAGAGCACAAGCAGCTGTACCAGGCATTCGTGGGGGAGCGAACAGCCAAATCCTCTTTCTAAAACCGCAATTAACTGCCTACTCCAGAGCTTCTTTGATGCTCTCCCTTGTTCTTTCCCTCTCAGCTTTGCTCCCCGAATCTCTTGCTCAAATCTTCTTCCTCTCCACACATTCTTTCGCAATGACCTCCAAACATCCATTGTCTACCACAAAGGCTCCTACATCGTTCCAACCTCGACCAACCTCTGTATTGCTTGACCCAGCTGCTGCCATTTTCTGTGCTTGCTTGACAGAAAAAGAGTTTGAGAATATTGTCTTGGCTCTGTATAGGCATGGAATCTGGTTTCATGCCTGTATCAAGTCATCTACCCCTCCACCACCACCTCCATCCAGTCACATCTTCCCGATTGTTCCCATCCAAGTGCCAGAAAAAATGGTTTTTGACAAGGCTGTCTATGACAACTTGGTCACCGCAGCCAAGTTGTACCTTGTAGGCCACCGTTGTCGAGCAGCTCTACTGTGTGACAGATTGGTGTCTTGAATTGCACAGGATATGATTTGGGAGTGCGGCCAAGTGTGAGCGGCTCATCTTTCAGCAGCCTTCACCAAACATTTTAGGTTCTGCACTGAATGTCATTGTTGACTTTGGAAATGGGGAGTATCTGTACAATGATGTGCTGGAATATGTTGAGAAGGATTATATGTTGAGTGTTCATTATGAGATTCAGGGTAGGCTTTCTATTCTTGAAAATGTCTCATTGACTCATCATTTTGTTCTTAGGCGACCCAGCTCTCTCCTAGTATGCTGCAAAGTCTTGGTGGCCAAGGGCAAGTATAGTGGAGAGTGGGTCTGTAAACAAGTACCATCGGTACTGGGACAACTACAACGAGGCTTGGTATTTGGAACATAAGGGTCGCTTGAACTCTACTGAATTTTTTCCTTTTCCAAAGACGACTCGAGAATGGAAGAGGGATTCACAGGCTCCAAGACCAGTCAAGAATTTTTACTGTGACTATCGTTTATTGTGTATCCAAAGTCTTGATCTTGTGCTTTCTGTCACATATGCTTGAGTTTTTGAAAATTTGTAGTTCTCTGATAGAGAGCCAGTGAGAATGCCAAGTGCATCTTTTGTGAGATTCCACACATTTTATACTACAAACAGTGGTGTGTTGAGAGTCTTGAAAAGATTTTGCATGTTCATGCTTTGACCAAAAAAANTGTTGGTCAATGTTTCTAACCAAGTTGATTACTGCCTGTTCTGAGTATTGTAGCATGGTTTTTGAAGGGTTCTGCACATTTTATATGTCAACCCAAAAAAAAANGTTGGTCAATGTTTTTTTCCTTGGCATGGTGTTGCGTTGTAAAAAAAACATTGGTCAACACTTTTTTTCTTGGCTTGGTGTTGCATTGTAAAAAAAAAACGTTGGTTGATGTTTTTTTTCCTTGGCTTAGTTTGCACAATAAAAGAAAACGTTGGTCAACGTTTTTTTTATTCAAGTTGATTTTACATAGAAAAAAACGTTGGTCAACATTTTTTTAGGGGTAGATAATGTGTATGTGGTTGTTGTAACCCCCAATCATATCCACCAGGCCCAAGTTCCCTAGAGAATGGAGTCAGATCAACAGACATAAGCCACTGCACAGATCTGCCATCACTGTCATCCAGTTGGTTACATGATTCAGTACCAATCCATATACACTACAAGTTTCATCTTTGCATACACCAGAACACACCTGCTACCAATATTCATACACATTCAATCCAAAGCTGATATATGCCCACAACAAATTCTGTCCATATGTACAGTATAATTGCACAGTTGTTTAGTCTAGTTTTCAAGTCATACACTACAACCCTGTAGCTGTATATTTTCATTTTATGCTTTGATTTTACCACCAAAAACAACATGCATATTTTTGTAGTTTGTACATCAATCCCACATCCAAGTTGTGATCATCACTTTGCAGCTTGTACACCACAGCGATCTATTTGAATTCATTATTTTAGATTATTCCAGCCCCCACTTGCACATCATTTCCATTTGTTCTTCTGTTTTGTTCCCAGAACTTTTACCAGACATTGTTCTGTTCCAACTTGGCCAGCCAAGTTGCATTTGGAAACCTCTCATTCCCTCTTTTTGAAATTCCGAAGTTGAGATTACATTGTCGCTCACTGACCATTGTGTGCTCATTATTCACATTCAAGAACATCTTTCATTTTCATATGCAAGGCAATGAACAGTCAGCTTGCAAATCTGTAAGCAGCAAACCAAAAGGTCGCTGGTACTGCAGTAGACCACACTCACGCATTGCTTGGCGTTACCACAACAAGATTTGTGGATCGGGGTGTTGCTGTTTGGTGTTAGGTCGTGGAAAACTACAGCATGCAAAGATGATGTGGGGGAGGGGGAGGAAGGGCCAGAGAGTTTTAAAGGGAGCCTCTCCAGAAGCAGGTGATACTGATGAGAACTTGGAGGATGCAAGGTCCCTCACGATTCGCAAAGACTGGTGATGCTGACGGTGATTATGGTGGCGAGATCTTGGCGACGAAATATTGGCAGCAGTAGAAGAAGCTGCTGCAGTGAACAATGCCAGCTGATGACTTGTATCTGAAAAAGGCGGAGTATGAAGGATGCCAGTCATCGGTATTGCCATTTGTCTGCAAATGTATCCTTGTCAGTCATAGAAGCAAGGGTGTGATAAATTAAAGCTATGGAGTAAAATGAGAATTGGTCAGGCAAACAATGGGGAGTACGTAGATGCAGAACATAGTCATAGAATATCGTTCAAAAATCATGCAGGACCAAGATGCATTCCAAGGATCAGAAACCATTTCTCACAGAACTTACGCATCTTGCTGTCATGCATCTCACACAATGTACAACTATTCAGCACTTCCATGGAGTGGAGTGAACTTTGATAGAC
The DNA here is from genome assembly GCA_027579435.1 of Candolleomyces eurysporus. NCBI lineage: Eukaryota > Fungi > Basidiomycota > Agaricomycetes > Agaricales > Psathyrellaceae > Candolleomyces > Candolleomyces eurysporus. The sequence continues at coordinate 20,680 of JANBPK010001130.1, forward strand.
TCATAATAAGGCTGAAACAGCCACACAATTTCGAAGTCGTTTCCTCCAGTAACATAAAACTTCGATCAATAAGACTTGTAGAACTGGACGGTTAGGATACCAAAGTACCACTGAGGATTTTCAACAAATTTCTGCGCCAACTCCCACAGCAAGTTGACTCCCGTTTTAGGATAAGTCTTAACTCCTCATCAGAAAACGGTACATAGATTCATACAGAGATCACTCACCTTCACTGTCACCTCATAAACAACATGCGGGATACTGGAAGTCGAAATAAAAATGGTGCCATCATCTCCAGTCAGAGCATTTTTGTTGTTGGACTATGTTTCAATCAGTGTGGGCAAAAAACAGAGAAGACAAAAGAGAACGAACCTCCTTCACCTGATGATGGTCAAGCACGTCAAAAGTGTACATAGAGATTTCTTGTAAAAGGCGGCAGTGGCGTAACCTTGGTCAGTGCCACTTCTTATATAGCTTGGATCGACACCCTCAGAGATTAGAACAGACTCCAAAGACAGACCTTTCCAGTGCCATACCAAGACTCAACCTTAATGCTCAACCCTTCCAATTTGCTTTTTCGACTCGTGTTAGGCAAAGCAAATTTGTGTATCAATCAATGGTATTTGATGTTCAAGAAGTCGGGAAGATATACATTTACTTGCTGAGTCAGTTACCTATCTGGAACCATGGGGGTTAGGGAGCAAAGTCTTCAGCTTGATAAAGAGGCCTTCAACATCGTTCTCAAAGTTGCGCGTTGTTGAACAGCCTTTCCAGGCAGCCTCCCAAAGAGTACTGCAGCCAGTCTTGGACAACTGAAACATCGATGCTTGACTGAACAGCACAATGCTTCCATGGCCTTTGCATTTGTTGTAGTTTCCATCAGGGACCGGGCACTCACCATTGGGGGTATGGATGACCTTGAGAGTTAGGAATAGATGAATACATACCCACACTAGCTGCAGTCAAGCCGACCCACATGATATATCGATATTGAAGTGGTAGAAAAGAGAGGATGGGTACATGAGAACAACCCAAGGAGGTAGCTCAACGACAACCTTTGCCTCCCAGATCACAAGCCAGCTCTTGGTTCGGTGGTTGAATTTCTTCCCTAGTAAGAGGGGTTACCTTAAAGCCAAGTCAAACAAATGGACCACTTGCTGGGAATCTGGTAGATCAAGAGAAGGCAGATTCCCAAGATATTCATACTATTGGTGTGAGGCCTCTTATGGATGCGTTTCTGACCTGGGAATATTCCATTGATACAAAATTTGAAGAAAAGCCCGAAGGAGGGGGAGATGCCATGCTTCAGCCTGTGATACTCAATGCATTTTCGGTATTGTTCTGCGACACCAGAGAAGTAAAGGTTGAGGAGCGAAGAGGCGTGTTGGCTTAGACGCTCTGTTAGACACGCTGTTTAAAAGAGGGTTAAGGACTTACATGAACTGGCGGATAATGGGCATTTCAAGAAGCTTCTTGACTGCCTCGGAATGCTTTGACTCCCAAAGGTTCTGGACTGGATCCTAGAAGGCGGTAAGCAGCAGGGTTTGAGGAAGCTTCTCCATCTGTACACACCGTGCTGTAGCTCCGGTGGTGTCCCATAATGAATGCAAGGTGAGGCCCGCGTTCTCTGTTCTTGTGGCTCGCCTGAACAGCCAGATCAAGGAGGAGTGTGCTAACACACTCAAGCAGTGTGTCGCAAAACTCCTTGGCAGCTTTTTGAAGCCATGTAATAGGGGAGAATAGGGGAGGTTTGGACCAGGTATAGGATTCTGTCTGAGTCGATGAGCATGAGTGGACCTGCAGAGCTTCTGGAGAGAACTTCAGCCGGTTTCATTAAAAAGAGGTGGGGTAGGAGCGCATACAAGCCACAGGGAAGGAATACAAAATCCTTCACTAGATCAATTGCCCTGCCTTCCTGCCACACGGTATCAATGATACCTTGAGCCTCTGTGTTGGGCTTTATACCGTTCCAGCCAGTGCTGGTGCGGTTGGTGTCCATCGCCGTGCTGAAGCCCTCTGCTTGGAAGATGCCACCCTTCTTCAAAAGGCTAGTGAGTAAACTGTGGCCGTAGCCCTTCTCCTTGTCAACCTGGTGCTTCTTCCCACCCCTAGACTTCCTTTGGCATCCACCTCAGTAGTTGCAATTCCGTTTCTGCTTCCGTTTCTCTTGAATGGGGACCACCTCCTGTTTGCTTTCTTCGCCGCTGCCCTTGTCTTCAAAAGCCCTTGCAGGCTGCTCTTTGTTTGAAACAGCCATCCGACTGGAAACAGAAGGATGGGTTTAGCGCTAGCAGTAAAAAAGAGCATACATACCTCCACATAACACTCAGAATTCGGAGCCTTCCATCATCGCCAAGATGTTTGAAACCCCTTCACCTCCCCTTCTCGTCGAGCCGTCCCATCCCTCCTCTGGGCCTGGCCGGCCACTGCCTGTGTCCCACAGGCGATCAAGGGAACCTCTTCCATAGTTTGTAAGAACACTTTGAAATTCTGGTCGGTTTCCAACAACCCCTTAATTTTACGGAGCTGCAATCAAGTGAGGAGGACTCCTGTCTGTGGTGGAAGAGTTAGCAAAGAAATTGAAAAGAAAAAGAAAGGTGCACCATCGTGTGTTGTGTCCAGCTGTCCTACATGGCCTAATTGAAGCTGTTAAGCGACAAAGACATTCAGAGAGAGAAGGGCCTCAAAGGCCAGAAGAGGAGAACGAAATAAAAAGNAAAAAAAGTTGCATTCTCAGCGCTGCGATGGTCCCTGCAGCGCAAGTCAGCGGTGTAGAATGGAACAGAGAGAAGATGCTGCCGGCGAGCGCATTGGGCAGCAACACCATGCCATGAAGAGAGAGGGATCAAGCAGTAAACAAAAAAAGGGAAAGGAAAACGAATTAAGACGTACTGAAAGTATCAAACGTGTCAAATTGCGTTGAAATGCACAAAGTGGAAGGCTCTGGTGCAGACGCCCAAAGCTAGAGAGACACCGCTGTGAGAAGCAGCATGGAAAGAGCTGTTGAGGAGCCTTATTGACACGTCACTTGGTTGCCGGCAGTGATGTCATGGTTGAGTTGAAGCGGTGGCGATGATGAACAATGCCAGCACATCAGGTGATGTGCTGGCACGAGAAGAGATATTGCTAAGTTGGACATCACAGACTTAGCTCTCTTTGTCCTTGACCATTACCTCAGACCCAACGTTGAGAGTCAATGATTGACTCTCGACTTGTATTATTGGGCCGACGAGATTCACTGGTTAGAAGAGTTTGTCAACGCTCAGTGCTCGGTACCATCCCAGCCTCGGCCCTCCATGACTCATGCCGTTTGGGTTAGTGAGGATGACTTCTCTATCTCTTCCTCCAGCTGTGATCTGGGGTCAGCAACTGCGATATAACCCTCCGCCAGAAACTCAGTGCTATGACCCTTGGAAACACCTCCCTCTAACTAAAGCCATGCAACCAACAAGAGACCACCGAATGGCTGGAAGCAGAGCTCACAGACCTCACCAACTCTATTGTCTACCTGGAACTCGAACTCAAAGAACTCCACGGTCGTCAATCCTGAAATACAGACACAACCTCTCACTGCCCACGCCAGTCATATGTACTACTGGCGCAGAATCAAGAAAGCAGACTGGGTTAGGCTAGGGAGCTGGTAGATGGGTTTTGATGGTGGACTGTGCCAGAAAGGCTAGCTCCAACGACATTGAGAGACAGATAGAGGAGGATTAAGACCGGTTAGGTGAGTGGCCTTTGTGTTTCATTTTCTGTCCCTTTGTCCGGTTGTCTTTTGTGAACGACCGCCCTTTTAGACCCATGCCGACCGACACCCCATAGCTGATAAACTTTCCCTCAACGTGCTCCGGAGAGTCAGAGCTGACCCTGCTTCTCCCCCAAATTGCAGAAGCTATCCAGTTCCAGAAAGATCCAATCTTACTCAGGATTGTTGACAAACATTCAAGCGATTTCTACAGTGGAGACTCATTGGTACAGTGCACTACCTTTCCCCTAACTCCATGCTCTGAAAGGAAGAGCGACTGACAAATGATGGTTTGGGTTTCTCAAAGAAGTGCTACAAAGAGGCTGACCAGACTACCTGCATGACGCGATGGACAGATTGTCACCAGCCGGTAAGAATTCACTTCTCTCCGCGTCACTCTTCTTGGTTCTGACCATTTCGGTAACAGTTTTTTCTCTGTTTTGGATGTCGTGTCCAGGTCATTCCTATAGACCTGCACCAGCTGCCCTGGCCAAAATACCACCTCCCCTGGCTTCCTTGCCAACACCCTCTTATTGAATGCAGCTTTTCGCTTCACTGTGTGCTTCACCACTGCCGCATACCCATCCAACCTCTGCTGCGCCACGTATGCCATCTGGTTCGCAACATCCTCCTTTCGAACCTCATTAACTGTGCTCACGTCCACTGGCATTGCTTTGGTATTGACCACCATCCCCAACAACAGCTCCTTTGGCGAGAACTCCAGCGCTGGCAGTATGCGCCAATTCACGACGCGCAGTGCTTCATCAAGGTGTGTCGGCCATGAATGTGGTATGTCCTCCCTTGCCATCACTTCATACTCGTCCTCACCCAACTCTGGTGCACACAGCCTCTTCAAGACGTGCAACAAGATCTTATTCCCCCCCTCCACTAACCCATTCACCTATGGTGAATACGCTGCAACAACCTCCCTACCCGTCCCCCACTCTCTGCAGAAATCCTTCACTGCTTTGTTGTCAAAGTGTGACCCTCCATCCGACATGAAGCACTCGCTAGGCACGAAATTTTGGAAGATGACTTGCAATGAGTTGATCACCGTTTTTGCTGTACCCACCGTCTTATACTTGAAGGCCCGCATGTGCTGGGAATAGGTGTCAAGATACACCCCAAGTGTGTGATATCCACCAACGCCATTGGGCATTGACAGATAGTCCCCAACCAAGAGCTTAAATGGGTGACGTCTCGTAATCGGTTGCAAGAGTGCATGAATGCGAGCGCTCCCAAAATTCTTGCATGGCCCGCATTGCTTAATAGCCTCCAGTATCACTGCGTCCAACCCTGGGCACCACACCTTATCCGTCAATGCTATTTTCACCGCATCCCTGCCCCAATGGCCTCCTCTCTTATGCTCCTCCTCCGCTAATACTGCTGCCTCCTCTTTCGTCACGCATTCCACCCTTGACCTCCTTCGAGCCCACTTCCCCCCACCTAGCCTCCATAACCTTCCATCCTCTATCATATATCCCTCCGCTTGATGTTTTGCCCTTTTCCTCTCTCTCTCCGACTCCCCTACGTCTATCTCCACCAGCGCCCTTATCACTTCCACAAACATGGGCTCTCTTTCGAACCTTGTCAGCAAACCCTCCACCTCCAAAACCGACTCAATCTTCCACATGTCATACACTAACCCCGTCACCGCCTCCCAGTCCTCCTGCACTGTCCATTTGCTACCATCCCCTTCCTCCCTTTCTCTTCTTGTGCACCGCACCCTCTACTGGAAGCACCTCACTGACTGACAATGCAAAGCAGTCTGCATACTCTGCAACTAGTGCTTCCACTGCCAGCCTCTCTCCTGCTGTCAGATCGCTTCCAATCGTGACTTGCCGCAACACCTCTGCTACCCTCTCCCTCGAGAATGGATCATCCTTCCTTGTATAGACACCTACCCCAAGGTTGTACACCTCCACTGGACACCCTACATCCTCAACCTCCTGCCTTTCCTCTACCATACACACTGGTATGTCCTCCAACTGGTTCTCCTTCTGGCCTCGCTGATTCCTCAACTTCCACGACCCTGATCTGTCAGACATCTCCACTGTGTCATCCTCATATCGATGCACGACCTTGAATGCCCTCTTCAACAGCTTCCCCAACAAAAACTCCCAATTGCCGCCACTATCGAACACCTCGAACGCTCCCCATGCCCATACCTTCCCTATGCTGAATTGCCCCACCCATCTGCCTTCTCTGTCCACCAATGACCCATCCGCCAATCTAAACTGCTTCACCAATGGGCTCAATGGCCCGATTTGATCCTTCAACCTGTCATACACCCGCTTGCACATGATTGATGCCAACGCGCCTTCATCCCATGAACTCCAAACCTTCACCTGCCCCTTCACCCCTTCTATGCCTACCGTACACTCAAACGGCACCACCTCATCAACGGGCTTCGTGTCATACAGATCAAAGACATCAATTTTCCGCACTTCTACCACATTATCCCTTTGTACGTTCCTTAAGCTTGTGTCGTCTTTGATCTGCTTCTGACTTGGGGTCGTCCTCCCCCCGCTTAGGCTGACGACCCGACCCCATTTCCCTGGTCCCCTTCACCCAATACCACCTCCTCCCTATTTCCATAATCACTCGTTGCCACCCACTGCACACTCACCGCCGCACCCTGACCACCCCCCAACACTTGTGCACATACTGACCTCCATGCTTGCTTGCTTCTCATCAACTGGTTTTCCCTTGGGACTGCACACTCTGCCCCACGGTGGCCAACCTTCCCGCATCGGAAGCACTCCCCCAAACACACGGGTGCTGTTCCCAGACGCAATGGGTATGGTGTGTCTTCCGTGACCCATGCTGTCGCTCCATGCTTCCTTGCCCATTCTAGCTGTTGCTCCTTGTGGGCCTGCCGCCCTTCCGCTGTGTCTGGGTGATGTGGCATTGTCGCCAATGCTGCTCGGATCCTCACCTGCAACTCTGGGGTGACCGGCTGCGCTGCAGGCCTTGCCTTCCTCCACCTTGTTGCGTGCCACCCCCCACTCTCACTGCTGCCATTTGCTGGGTCAACGCTGCCATGTTTGTTGCTGGCATCGCTTCTAGCATTTTCACCCTTGCCCTCAACTCTTCCTTCTCCTTCTGCTCTCGCATGTACTCCTCCACTCCATCCTTAACGTATTCCATGTCCACTTCGTGCACCGCCGTTAAGAATAGGTCCCATGTTTTATATGACCCTGCCACCCTCTCCTTCAAGACCCTTGGTAGTCCTTTGATGACCTGGCCAATATAGGTTGGCCCTGCCTCTACCCCAGCTCCCTTTGCCAATCTCGCCATCTTGTCGGCCCACACAATATGCATGTAAGTCTCCCTCCCTGCTACCTCCTCTTTCTTTCCCAGCTCCTCAACCTTCAACTTTAGACCCAACAGCTCTTCCTCATACTCGGTTGCCGTCTTCTTGACCACCTTTGCCTTTGGCCACCTCTCCTGGAATGCAGCCTCAATGTCGCTCTACCTGGTTTTCTTATCAGCACTCAGCTCGGACCACCACTCATCAGCCTCGCTGTCAGCACGGAGGTAATATTCAAACTATTTGGCTTTATGTGTGTCATCCTTGTCTCCCATAGCCCGATTGAATGAATGAATAAAGTCCTGTGCGTTTTCATCGGCTTTGTTGCCCCAGAAAGGCTCTACTTGAACCGGCATCTCGTCATCAGTGCTGATCTTGGTAAAACGTCCGGAATTGTCATGAGGCGGAAGCTTTTTCTTAGCCAGATTGACTGCTTCTGCTGACTATATGCGCCCAAAGAATTTCGAAAACGACCAATATGCGACGATGACGACGAAAACGAGCACGACTGATAACAACAACGACACTGGTTGAGAAAAGCACTCTCGTCACCAAATGGGATGGTCTATGGGAATGGCACCTAGATGCTCAAGCGAGGCGATGGAATGGATCAATTCGAGAGAACCCCTCGCCTAAACTACAAACTCGTTCTCTAAAGCTAAGCTGACTAAGCATGCAAAGTTGTTGCATAACACAACCAAACAATCGTCGTTCGTGCTTTGCTGTCACTGCTTGGACGTGGTCCTACCACTCCACTGTTCCATAGCATGTTTGTTCTGAACAACCCATTGAGTGCTGGTATATATATAANCCTCAAAGCCGGCTTTGCCGCAATGCCTGCTACTCAGGCCACCAACACTAGAGCTCGCTCTTTGGATAAGTTGTACCTTGTAAAATCAGAATGAAGATCTTATCACTACTTTATATGCTCTTCCCTGCTGTTCCTTCGTAGACTCTCTTAATGCTTTGTAGCTGCGCTCGCTGATGCACGCCTGCAGCGTGCTCACGCTTGCGCTCGGGAGAGGGAGSGKGAGGAMGGATGACCAAATGGCGGTTGGGAACACTGGTCNTTTTTTCCTNAAAAGGCACCTACNAAGCACCCACAAGTTGTGCCTTGTTTACTCATCAGAATAAAATCCAACCAGGATTCGCGATGTGCGATGTGAGCTGTGAGAGATCTCCATAAAATTGCTGACCCGCAGCAGGGACATGCACTCACACACGAGTGAACGCAAGTATTTGAGAAAATAACAGATGAGAAGGCAAATATAGCGTGAGAGGTAAATGCCATACACTGACGTCTTTCTTACATAATCTAGCAAGGGGGGGGGTACTAAAGACCCGCTACTAGAGTAGCGGGCATGATGCCACGGCCAATAAAAAAAACATGAAAAAACAAACAACGAAAACACATGAAACAAACGAACGAAACACCAGAACCTTACCTATAGTTAATATATATCTGATGTACAAACACCCACCCACTCGTTCTTCTTCGGTGCTATCGGGACTGCGAATTATCACCCCTCGGACCCGACATTGAAGTAGGAGACCCCAAACCCAAACCCATCGACTGAGACTGAGACCTCGCAGAGACCAAAGTCCAGTGTTCAGCCGCGTGCAAGACTGGCGGTAGTGCCAGTGGGACAGGCACACCAGGAGGAGTCGCAGGGCAACTAGTATCAAAGAAGCGGCTGACAAGAATGGGGTGGGTGGTGTGGACCGTCAGGCTGCAGAGCCCTGAATCAGCAGCTTGGTACACACCCAGGCCGCTGATGTTGCGAGTATTTTGAGGGTCAATTACATGGAGCGGCCGGTGTTTTCACCATCAAAGCCATGGTTCATTTGACGTGGCAGCTGCCAGGTGCATTCATAATGAGGGCGAATAAGCGGAGCAGCTGCACCCAAAAAGAAAGCAAAAAGACACAGCAGCCGCTTGTACAACACATATGAAGAGTGGATTTAGACGATGCGGCTGCAGTTGTGGTCACCATATGCGCGGCCTAGTAGACAGTGCGGCTGCTGCTTGTATGACAAAGTTCATAGGCAATCTAAACAGTGCGGCCACGGATCGGCCAAGAGAATTATATGGTCGTCTTCACAATGCAGCTGCAATGAAACTACCAGATTGGTAGGCCATCTAGACGCTGCAGCTGCTGCATGTACAGTTGAACTCATGTTGTCTAAACAATGCGGCTGCTGATCGGCAGCCAAATTGGTAGTGTGGCTGCTAGTTGCACCCTCGACTGGTTTACATTGTTTTGCTACTGATAGGAGTACCATTCATGAATGTTGCCGAGCTTTTTAATACTTCTCAATCCATTTTTTCCACCGA
>JANBPK010001131.1:0-29191 GCA_027579435.1 Candolleomyces eurysporus
TCCTTTCTCGTGCCACGCCAGCCATCATGCTGTTTGATGTGCTGAAACCACGCCATGCATCTCTTTATATGCTTAGGGACTCACCTCACTGCTCTTAGCACTGAGTATACTCAATTAATGTGAGGCCATGCAAGAGGTTAGGTACCTTTAGTGCCTAGGAAACCTCCTCTATAGCTTTAGTAATGAAATCGAATTGTTCAGCTGCAGGTAGGCCGTTTGATCTGAAGCGGCACCAACTGACTAGCTTACTAAACCCTAATCTTGGGTATATGGCGGGCAGGCCTCTAAGTCAGCAGTCCTCAAGTAGACTCCAACTCTTGTGAACCCAAGAGTAATGTACTCTTAAATTATCCTTTGCACCGTGCAAGCTATCTCCATACTGGAAGGGTTTTGTAAGGTAGAGATTTAGATAGACATGACCGTCAATTGAACTATGAACCAAATATTCAATAAAGTGGGTATTTATTCGTGAAAAAGTGAACACGGTCATATCACCATGTGAAGTATGAGCAGAAAACTTGATAGATTCATCGACAAACGCAAGTAAAAGATAAAAACAACAATGATACGATGATGCTGCTCAAGCAGTAGTTAGCGTTGATGCGGCGCATGCCTGTATACCCTTAGAAAAATTGCAAATTAATAGAACTTTTCTTCGGAAGTGCTTCTGAATTAAAGGACTAAGTAACAATGACGACTTACAGAACTTAGCATGTCTTCTGAACATTGCAAAACCAAGAGTCGGAGCGGTTCCCGGCTTCAGACTTAGCAGCTCTCAAGGATCCAGCTCAGGGGCCCAAGTACAACAGTTCGGCAGTGGTGCTTTAAAATAGAAAGGCCCTGTGAACGTATCTGCCAACCTGGCAAGGTATGGCATAGGAAGAGAGTCTGCACACTACAAGGGACATTTGCCCTGACATTTGCTAAGTGGAAGGTGTAACATCACTCTGTGGCTTCAAGGACATGATGGCAAATCCGTTAAGTCAATTAAACATGATAGTTACTGGATTTGGAAGTACAAGCAGCTTGGTTGAGAGCTTCTGAAGAGCTGACTCAAGGTGTGAACTGATGTGGAGTAGAGACCGGACCCTCAGCTGTCTTCAGAACCCAAGATAGGTTTCGGTCTTGTGAACTGATGTGGATAACGAGGAAAGCATGAAGTGCGGAAGAATGCAGAATGCCTAGAGCCAGGGCAATGACGTGATGAGGGCTTGGGAGTGGTGCCCAGTGAGCAGGATAGATGGAAGTAGGGTTGGGAGCAAAAGTACTCACCTCCGAATCTATTCCAAACTATCTAAACATGTGGAAATAGTGGAGTGCCGTTTCGGCAGCAGTTCCAAACGCGTCTCAATGCAAGTCTAGGAAGGTCGAGACCTAGATCTGGAGCCTGGATACCCTCATATGATTATTTCTTTCTGGACTGGTTAATTTCATGTGCTTCTATCTCTGTTTGTTCTGAATGTGTTTGCCAAACTTATTTACAGTATTTAATCTTGGATCCTAAGTAACTCAATCTACAAGCAGGTAGCTAGCGTTGTATTTTGCGTCCAGGTCTGTGTTACCCACAGAATCTACAAGAGCCTTTCTGTTATCTTTTGCATGTTAAAATTCAGAAGTTGTTTGGAGGCCATGTCCTCATCGCGTTGTTAAAGTTATATCATGTCAAGACCATGTTCTCACTTCTGAAGTCGAATCTGTTTATTGTTGAAGTCTGTTGTCTACAAAGTTTAGCTTCTGAAGCAATAAAATCAAACCTGGTTGAGCCTTAGCTCCCCCCTTGAACTTTGATTGCAAAGTTTACGTTCCGAAGCCTTAGTCCCACTCAACTTAGGGCTTTTCACTACACCCTTGCCCGCCTCTTATCTTCTGAAGATACTTGGTGTGTTTGTTTTGTGTGTGTGTTGGTGTTAGAGTTAGGTTCTTTGTCTTGTTGTGTTTTGAGCCTTAGAACGCGACCTGCGCATCAGCGTGCATATATACTACTTCGAGCCATTGATACAACTGCGTCTGTTTTAGCGAATAAAAGTTCAATTTTTGCAATCATAAACTACAAGTTCGACGTGGTCTGAGTCTCTAAGTACAAGAACAACTACACTATTGATAAGGTTCACACAGCTTGAGAAGGAAAGGAGTTAGTACTACGACTCTAGGAATATGAGAGTTGAAGCTACTCGAGGCTGTCAATATGGGGCCGCCCCAGTTGTATTATACCTGGACCGGAGAAGCTACATTAGTTGACGCTGTGCTAAAAGTCAGGCGGCTTGACTGACATGGCTTCAGAAAGTCATATACCTTTACAACACAACTGTTGGGACCCTCAGGCAGCACTACCAGAGAGTTCAGAGATCAGGCGGCTTCATATTAATCAAGTACCAGTGCTGGAGCAGCTTGAGGAAGACCTTCAAAACGATAAAGTCCATGGCTAGTGGCGTGGCCAGGTGGCCAGGGGTAAACTCCGACATGGCATGAGTCCTGAGTCAAGGGAATGACCAGACTGACCGTTGGCATCAGGTGAAAGGGTGCAGGCGACTTCAGATGAGGCAACCATACCTATCCAAGCAGCTTGAGAATAGCAACAAGAGCAGGGGACATGGAGCAAGGATGCCCGTCCACTCTCGACCATCAGTCAGCATCTCACACGGCTTCACCAGAAAGGAAATGGTGATCCAAAATTGGCGTTCAGAGGCGCGCCTGACTTGCGGGGCTACAATCTTGGCACGGCCTCTACCAATACCCGGTTCTATTTTCTCTCTATCTTATGCTTGGACTTTTACTATTGGCTAGTTGCTTATCTATCACATGTCTCTTTTGTCTATTTTTACATGGCTCAAAGTAGTATATATACACGCTAACTACTGACTCGAGCGGCATCATCGTATCATTGTTCTTTTATCTCTTACTTGCATTTTATTGATGAATCTATCAAGTTTTTCTGCTCATACTTCACACGGCGTGAACTATCAGTATCTTGGAACTCAGGAACTTAAGCAGTCAGAGGGTTGACTACTTGGGATTAGGAATCTCACTAGTTGTGCATGAGGGTACTTCTAGACTTGTGGAAAGTTAACTATGAGAGAACTGAGAAACCCAGTATTCTTAATTCACTCCATAACCCCCACTTACTTGCACTTTGACTTCATGTGGCCTGACTCTCACACTGCTTGACTTTATGCAGCCTGGGTATAGGTTGTGGTTAGTTGGTTTTGTGTGTGTGTTCTGAGCTCGGCAGCACTGATCTCATCATCATGTAAAAATAGACAGAAAGACACATGTGATAGATGAGCAACTAGCCAATAGTAAAAGTCCAAGCACAAGATAGAGAGAAAATGGAACCAGTGATGCGCAGGTCGCATTCTAAGGCTCAAAACACAACAAGACAAAGAACCCAACTCTAACACCAACACACACACAAAACAAACACACCAAGTATCTTCAGAAGATAAGAGGCGGGCAAGGGTATAGTGAAAAGCCCTAAGTTGAGTGGGACTAAGGCTTCAGAACGTAAACTTTGCAATCAAAGTTCAANGGGGGGAGCTAAGGCTCAACCAGGTTTGATTTTATTGCTTCAGAAGCTAAACTTTGTAGACAACAGACTTCAACAATAAACAGATTCGACTTCAGAAGTGAGAACATGGTCTTGACATGATATAACTTTAACAACGCGATGAGGACACGGCCTCCAAACAACTTCTGAACTTAAACACACAAAAGATAACAGAAAGGCTCTTGTAGATTCGGTGGGTAACATGGACCTGGACACAAAATACAACGCTAGCTACCTGCTATGTAGATTTAGTTACTTAGGATCCAAGATTAAATACTGTAAATAAGTTTGGCAAACACATCCAAAACAAAGAGAGATATAAGCACATGAAATCGACCAGTCCAAACAGAAATAATCATATGAGGGTATCCAGGCTCCAGAACTAGGTCTCGACCTTCTAGCACCAGATGGGACCATTTTTATGCATAAACTCTGGTTAATCCCACAATCTGTTCATGCATAAATCACTGGATAAAATATACTTGCTTCTATGCATGGACAGTGTTTCTAAAAAAGAGCACCTGCCTGCTGGCCTAAATGATTTGTCATCAAAGTGACAACCTTGGCACAGCTCCATGCAGAGGGTTTTTGTTTCCCGGGGTTTTTTTTAGGACTTAAGATTGGTTTAGGGACTAGGGCAGCTATATCAAGCTTTTTGGGATAGCCATTTCCAATCCCAGAATGGATGTATTATCCATTCTGTTGAGTTTCAAGTAATTCTTAGGGTTGGTACACAGGGGAGGGGACATAACACAGTGGAGAACAAAGTAATGTTGCCTTCTATGTTTTTTGGACATGTCTGTGTTAGCATCAACAGTTAATTTATCAGCAAAGGGTTTAATTAAATTTAGAAGCAGGGTTCATGCATAAATGACAGCCAAGGGATCATCCTGTTTTTATGCATGAATCTGGCTAGGTTACATCCTTGAATTTATGCATAAAAATACTCTCCACCCCTCCTTCTAGACTTGCATCGAGACACATTCAGAACTGCTGCCGAAATGGCACTCCACTATTTCCACATGCTTCGATAGTTCGGAATAGGTTCAGAGGTGAGTACCTTTGCTCCTGACCCTACTTCTGTCTATCCGGTTCACTGGGCACCACTCCCAAGCCCTCATCACGTCATTGCCCTGGCTCTAGGCATTTCACATCCTTCCGCACTCCATGCTTTCCTTGTTATCCATGTTGGTTCACAAGACCAAAACCTATCTCAGGTTCTGAAGACAGCCGCGGGTCCGGTCTCCACTCTGCATCAGTTCGCACCTTGAGTCGGCTCTTCAGAAGCTCTCAACCGAGCCGCTTGTACTTCCGAATCCAGTAACTGTCATGTTTAATTGACTTAACGGATTTGCCATCATGTCCTCGAAGCCACAGAGTGATGTTACACCTTCCACTTAGCGAATGTCATGGCAAATGTCCCTTGTAGTGTGCAGACTCTCTTCCTATGCCGTACCTCGCCAGGTTGGGCATGCAGTTGGGGTTCCAAATCGATTCTCTACCCTTTGGATACTTTTGCAGGGCCTTCCTATTTTAAAGCACCACTGCCGAACCGCCATACTTGGGTCACTGAGCTGGATCCTTGAGAGCTGCTAAGTCTGAGGCCGGGAACCGCTCCGACTCTCGGTTTCGCAATGTTCAGAAGACATGCTAAGTTCTATAAGCCATCATCGTTACTTAGTCCTTTAATTCAGAAGCACTTCCAAAGAAAAGTTCTATTAATTCACGATTTTTCTAAGGGTATACAGGCATGCGCCGCATCACCGGGTATTGGTAGAGGCTGCACCAAGATTGTAGCCACACGAGTCAGGCACACCTCTGAATGCCAATTTTGGATCACCATTTCCTTTCTGGAGAAGCCACGTGAGATGCCGACTGATGATCGAGAGTGGATGGGCATCCTTGCTCTGCGTCCCCTGCTCTTGTTGCTAGTCTCAAGCCACTTGGATAGAGCCAGTTGCCTCGTCCGACATCACCTGCACCTTTTCACCCAATGCCAACGGTCAGTCTGGTCATTCCCTTGACTCAGGACTTGCACCGCTTCAGTTCCTCGTGCCGCATCGGAGTTTAATCACAGTCACCTGGCCACGCCACTAGCCATGGACTTTGTCGTTTTGAAGGTCTCCTCAAGTCGCTCCAGCACTTGTACTCGATTAATGTGAAGGCGCCTGATTTCTGAACTCCCTGGTAGTGCCACCTGAGAGCCCCAACAGTTGCGTTGTAAAGGTATATGACTTTCTGAAGCCGCTTCAGTCGAGCTGTCTGACTTTTAGCACAGCATCAACTACTGTAGCCTCTCTGGTCAGGGTATGATACAACTGGGGCAGTTTCAAGTTGACAGCCTCAAGTAGCTTCAACTCTTGTATCCCTAGAGTTGTAGTACTAACTCTTTTCCTTCTCAAGCTGCATGAACGTCATTGATAGTGTAGTTATTTGTGTACTTAGAGACTCAGACCACACCAAATTTGTAGTTTATTATTGCAAAAATTGAACTTATATCTGCTAAAACAGACGCGGTCATATCAACGTCCTGAGTCCTGGGGTAATCGGTTGGTAGACTGTCAAGATTGTCAGTCTTGGGATACCCAATGTGCTGGCCAGCATAGTCGACATTGGCTGCCCAAGTACTGACTCGAGCATCATTCAGAGCCGCACCAGTTGTCAAAGATTCTGGAATGGGTGCCAATCGATGATGGGTATCAGGGCCACTGGGAAGTGTTGAAGCCGCATGGAGCACCAACAGCGTATCCTGCGGTAAGGGTCGAATGCAGGCAGGTGTTGAATGAGGAGCGATATCCACCATGTGCCCTGCCCCCGGTGCCTTGGCAGATTCATAAAAAGAAGTAGACAAAGAAGAGGTAGAAACAGGCGAACAAACGGGCTGAAGCAGAATATCTAAAAGTGGAGCAAGGGGATCAAATTGACCAATGGAACCATCAACTTGGTCCGATTGCCCACCATTGACATAAAAGTCCACATTATCAGTGACAGGATTTGTCGCAGAAGAAACAAGAATAACAGCAGTCAAAGAGGACGAGACATCAACAGGAGCAGAAGCAGTAAAAAGAAGATCATTATAATGAGAAGCAAAAGAAAAATTGAGTCCAAGTGCCGAGGCAGGGGCAGGGGCACGCACTGTATGCTGGTCCTGAATTGACCAATCACTAAGGTTGAGTGAGGAAATGGCCTGCTCAACATGCAGAATGCCATTTGAATAGTTGGTTGATGCAGGAGAGGGTAAGGGAGGGTAATGACCCCCAGGTGTAGAACTATGGGTTGGAAAAGATGCAGGTTGGATGCGTGCTGTATGAAATGTCGCAGTCGAAGGTGTACGGCGCGATCCAGAGCTAACTTGTGACCCACTCTGGGCTGGCATGAGATGGTTGGGCATCGTTGCACGAGACAAATATGTTGGAAAATTTTTTCYTTTTTTTTTGAGTCTGTATCTGAAAAAAACTTGATCAGAAGCACATGGGGCTCATAACTTGTTTGACCTAGTCAATGTGAGCTTCAGGTGAGGTCAAGAAGACAACAGACTCTTATATTTACCTAGTCAATGTGACTAGGGAAATGTAAGTAAGCAATACATTGAATAAGGTAACAAAAATAAAAGAAACAACTCACACTTCAGGCGAGGTCAAGAAGACAACAGACTGAAGAGCAAGAAAGTGACGATCTACGTACATAAGAGAAAGAATAAGGTTCTTGATGAACTGATAGAAGTAGGATTGTTGTCTAAGTAACCGAACAAGCTGGAACAGGAAATGCAATGTACGATTATGTATAGTATATACTAACAATGATTCTTCCTCAGAGAATTCTGATGGCTTGTCATTATTATCTTCACCGTTGAATCCCTTAGTTTTTACCAAAGTAAACTTTGGCAACTTGAAATCCTTGGCTTTGGGAAAGGCTTGTTTGTCAAACATAGCCTTGGTTCCTATCTGCACCAAATTGTCACTAATTTGCATGAAGCGGAACCCTTTCACCCCTTTTTGTTGCGCTAAATAGATCATGGGAACAGCTTTTGGACTTAATTTATTCTGTCTAGCCTCTGAATGAATCCAGACCCATGCCAGGCAACCAAATACTCGGAGATGAGAAACATCAGGAATTTCTTTCTTTAAAAATTCATATAGTGTCTTAAAATCTAATCCCCAAATCGGAGTTTGATTATAGACATGAACCGCATGTTCCACAGAGAATTCCCACCAGGACTGTGGAATATTAGTGTAATGCCACATGACTTCTGCTTTATCCATTAACATTCTGTTAAGTCGTTCAGCTCTCCTGTTTTGTTGGGGAGTCCTTGGCACAGAGGCCAGCACCCTTATTACTTTGATTCAGAAGCACTTCCAAAGAAAATTTCTATTATTTTGCAATTTTTCTGAGGCTCTGCAGGTAAGAGCTGCATCAACAGGTGATAGTGTACCCCTATCTTTTTCTTTTTCTGTACTTTTATCTCAGACTACAACATAACTACATCATTGAATATGTACTATGTCATCAACTATGAATGACTTCATTCTAATGTGGTCTACTAGCTTCCATTTTAGTGCAGTGACTACAGACCACAGACAATTACTTAGTAGGACTATGAATCCACTTGGCAGAATGTAGCATGGACTACATTTAGTAGTTACAGAAATGCATAAATAGTGGAGGCTGGGGACAACCAATCCAATCCTCAGCCTGTTTTCAAGAATACCATCTCTTGACTGCTCATACTACTCTCATGTTCTCTACCTCTCTCCTTGAATGATAAGAGTCTTCATTTGAACTTGTATTGGCAAAGATACCCTTGTCACTACCATCTGCATTTATCTCTGACTTGCCCCATCAGTCACATCTGTATTGCAGCCTATATCCTCTGAATGCCTATTCAACCTGTCCTCCAGATCACGCATCAAACTCTCAGATGTCCTGGAGCAGATATGCAGCTGCTCTCAACATCCTTGGCCTCAACACCCAAAGAACCCCAGCCAACAGACTCTGACATCTCTGGGACTCTCCAATAACATTCCTCTGCATACAGCTGCTCCCATCCATAAGATCACCGTCAACCCCATTGACTCTAGTTCCTTTTCCAAGAATTCCCCAAGCCATGTTGGCAACACAAGTGTGAGTGCTCTGACAATATCTGAGAACATCACCTCAACATCCACTTTACCTCCCAGCTCCCATTGCCTCTGTAAACATAAGAGGGTTGACACCCCCCACTCCTNGTAAATTAAAGACTCCAAAGAAGATCATTATCCTGACAATGGAGAAATCTCTCCTTCCATCTACTACTCTTACAGCCAGGCCACCTACCTGTTAGATGTAAACATTTATAATCTTTGCATGCATTATCAAGATCTTCATTGGGTGGTCTATCAAGGGACTGTCAATGCCCTAGGAACCTCTATTGTACTTCAACCTCTCCTCAATCAGTGCAGTGTCATAACAGCAGGGACAAGTCCCATAAGTACAGAAGAGATGTGTGGCAGAGTCTCAGCACATTGGGCAGCATGATAACTGGCACATCACAATAAAGGAGCCTGATTAGCTCTGAAAGGAAGGTCACCAAGGGCTAGAGATAACCCAGATAACAGTTACAATGGGGCTGCCAAGGTGCTAGAACTCAATTGAATGAGTACCAGTACAATCTTGAGCCAGGGAATACCAAGGCAGCAGTTGGTATATCAGAAGACCAACCACTCTTGGTCTACATTGGAATTTTGCTCAGCAATCCAAGAAAAGCAAAAAGCAGCTATTAATAGTCAGGGTGCCAGCACAGTAGTGGCACAGCATCACCTTGGCATATCCAATCCTCTCTTTTAATCACTTGTTTCTTTTTCAGGCTGGAGCCTGGACTGTTTTACTTCGCAATCTTGCACACACTTGTTTATTGTGGCCTACTGATTGTGTAGCTCCAGACAGTATATATACCACAGACTCTTTAATTAATTGGATCAGAGAATTATGAAAAAGTGGGAGTAGAATGACACTCAAAAAATCAGCAATCCTGACATAAGCCAGATTGTTGAATGGGGAGCTAAGTTAAAATTTATGCAGAGTAAGCTGCAAGACCAAATGATGATTGAAAAAGCTTACAGTAGTAATTGGCCAATGCTGGTGCATTTGAGGGTTACTCAGAAAGGCTTCCCTGCATCTTGGGGAAAATTTAATAAGTAAAAGAAAGCAGAGACTTTAGGACTTACTTGAGCCAGTTGGAGCCATGATAAACTGCATTGGTGAGCTCAACTTTGGTGGTGTAGATATCTCCAATGATCAGACAATTGAGGTCATGAAGAAGGCCAGGCAGACAATGAGGTGGAACCCAGAGAAGAAGGTCCTCTGAGGAGTTCTGAATCCAACCAGTGTTGTTGACTGTCAACATTCCAGGTAGATAGTTGTGTAGAAACAGAGATTGTGGGAAGGATAACTGTGATGTGATTGGCTCTGGAGCTGGCTGCCCTGTGTGAGCATCCAACAGCCTGACAGTCTTGTCATCTGAGCCTGAGACAATGTACTTGCCATCAGGAGAGAATGCAACAGGTCTGACCCAAGAGCTATGCCCTGTCATTGGCTCCAAAGCTGGCTGTCCTGTGTGAGCATCCCACAGCCTATGTATTGTCTTCACCTGAGACATGATACTTGCCACTAGAGACGAAGGCAACAGATCTGGCAGAGTTGGTAAGTGTCCTGACTATTGGCTCCAAGGCTGGCTGTCCTGTTTGAGCATCCCACAGCCTGATGGTCTTGTCATATGAGCCAGAGACAATGGACTTGCCATCAGGAGAAAAGGCAACAGATGTGACACAGTTGGTATGGCCTTGTATTGGCTCCAAGGCTGGCTGTCCTGTTTGTGCATTCCACAGCTGAATGGTCTCATTCCGTAACCCTGCAACCACATATTTGCCATCTAGAGAGAATGCCACAGATTCTGGTACATCCTGGGTAGATATCTTCAAGATCTCCTGTTGTCTATGAGCCAAGTTGTGGTGAATAATAGGAACTGAAAGAAATTCTACAAGTGGCATCATTGGCTGTTTTGATGCAGCATAGAATGGTAGTGCTGACAGATATAGATGAGGAGCACTGTGGCTGATTGCTGGATAAAAATTGTGCACAAAATCTCCAATGTTGTCTAGCAATAGCCCCAGCTCAGTTGAGCACATTTTCTATAATCCATTAATTCTCATGTCATAATTCTGTTGATTATTTGCTTACCTTTGATATTTTCCAGAATATATGGTAGGCATATTTGACANTTTTTTAATACACTCAGTGCTTCCAGCCAATGCAAGACCTGCTCTGTCTTTACAAACTCCAGGATTCTTTGCTGAAAAGCCTCAGTGACTCCTGCATAGAGAACATGATNCCCCCCATGCTGTGCATGCATAAGCCAGTTCAGATGCAAGCCTCAAAGGCTCAGGTTGGTTTTCATTGCTCTGATATGATGTTTTTGCTCCTGATATCCCAAAGCAGAGCATGGAGTCCATGATAGCAAAGCACAGTTCAGCTGTGGTGGAATGTGCAGCAGTTCTATGAATTGCCCATTTTTCACTAGAATGCTTTTCCAATGTCAGATAGTCAACAAAGGATGCATGAAAAGTTGAGATGAGAGCATCATCACAGCCTTCATCTGGAATTTGCACAACAGAATGAAGAGACTTGAAAGCTTCTCGGATCTCCATGGTATCTGTCCTGAGCAACTTGGCATAGTCATTCACTGAAATAGGCCTTTGGACTGTGACCAGAAGTGACAGACAGGAGTGTATCATATCTGCCTCCTTTGGCTCCAGAGCAGTGAATGCTTCAGCTAGGATTGTGCTGTATAGAGTTTCAATGCCAGAAAGCTGTACATGTGCAGAGTGGTTGCCTAGTTCCTGAAACCACTTCAAGCTATTCCCTGAGTAGGTTGCAATGTATGCCACCATGGTGGCTGCAATGATAAACAGTGTTCCAGAGACATCAGCAATGACTTGAACCTCTGGGGGTGGCCAGTTTGACTTTGCCTGATAGTGGTTATACACCCTTGGGATGCATTTGAACCTGTCATTCAGGTAGAGCAGTATGTCAGCCTTGACAATGCTAGCTTCAATGTCATGTAGGCGAAGCTGCCCATGTTGGGTTGATGTTTCAAAGGACTCCCTCAGAGCAACCTCGGGACGGCTAGTAAGGAAGAACTTGAGAGGAATGGTCGGTTTCTGCGACAAAATTGCCTCGATGAAGAGCTTGACAGCCTCTTTATTCTCACACTCATCGAGAGCATCCACACCAAGCACAAGGAGTTCATCAGCTGCAAAGGCCTCCTTAACAGGCTGGAGAATGAGTTTTGCATACTGAGCCTTCAAATCCATCTTTAGTGGAGTTCTGCATGCCCCATCGGACTCGAGAACCTTCTCGAGGGCGTCGCCAAATTTAGGTCGTGACTCTGCCAGAATCCTTGCGAGGGTGGGGATGATGAGGTACACATCCTTCTGATTGAGCTCGCTGAGCGTGCAGAAGAAGCTTGCACCCAGAAGTCCGCGGTCGTTGAGCTGGGAGCAAAAGGACTTTGAAACGGCTGTCTTCCCTGTCCCTGCAAGCCCACTCAGCCAGAACAGATGAGGGGAGCAAGGGTCCTGTGCCCATACGAGCAACATGGCCAGCAGCGATATCCTGGACCCCGGTGTGCACCCAGAGCCTCGTTGTGGGTTGCTAAACTCTGCCCCTTCCACTCCACCTAGTTTCTCAAACGTGTCTGATTTGGTGGGCTGAGCGGCGTGATCAATGAGAATCAAGTAATGTGAACTTACTCGATCTCTTCAGTGACCGGACGGCCTCTTCGATATTGCGTATGTCCCCGGTATGACCCTCAATTACTATGGATGCCCTTGAAAAAAGAAAACGGAAAGGCAGAAAATCAGACGTACTCTCGATTCGTCCCTTCAACCAGTCAGCCCCGCTGACAATATGAAGGGTCTTGTTCATATTCCCGATGGTCGCGTCAAACTACGCGGTTGTGAGTCACCGTCATGAGTATGAACCCGAACAGGCTCACCAGTGCTATCTCGATAGCGAACCTGATCTCCTGCGTAAGCTTCAACACCTCTTGCTTATCCTGGTCCGTGAGGATGGCTCGGTCGACAACTGATCTGTTCGGATTAACCTTGTCTTGAAGTATTTTCTTCTTCTCCTCCAGAGTACTGGTCGTTCCAGCATGCGCTTAGTACGTCGACGCTAGGGATGACCAAACTGCTCTCACCGTGACAATCCACTGAAGCGATCTTGGATCCCTTGCTGGACATCGGCGGGGCTCTCGTCTATAATTCGCGACAATGCCTCCACCCTCTTGAGCAGTGCGTCAAATTCCTCATGATTCTCCCCGTATGCCTACTCATAGATTGGTAAGGAGGATCGCATCTCGCAGAGCAAGACTCACATCAATTGTATTGCATATGGCCAACAGCCCCGCAGCGGTACTCTTCAGTGGGGGAAAAACATCCGATACGTCGACGATCCTCTGAAGGGTGGTCTTGACGCCTTCGTAGATCTTTTTGCCAAGCCCCGCTAGTTGATCTTCGGCATGAGCAAGATACTCCTGAGGCTCGTTGGCCCGGTGAGACGTCGCAGCGGCAGGGCTGTTCGATTGAATTGAAAGATCGGAAGGATCGCCCTCAACAACCGCTGTGCCTAGGGCCTGGCTTGGATGATTGACATGAGCAGTAGTTATCTGCAGCTCTCCCTCTCTCCCGGAGCTCGCCAAGCGCCCGCTTGGAAAGGATGGATTAGAGACCCGCGACGCGCCGTCACGGTCAAAAGCGGAAGTGGTATTCTCTTCGTTCTGTGCTGGGAGGGAAGGTATAACCTCTGACGAGGTAGATTGGATCGCCTGCCTGGAAAGATCTTGGGGGAGCTGGCTACCGATAGTCTTGATGGTTTTGAGTTTCGCTGGGGCTGGTGTCCTCGGCCGCTGAATTGGGTGTAGGGATATCGTGGCTGGCTTTAGAGCCGGTACCTGTATCTCCTGCAACGTTGGGATGAGAGGTGGGGCGAGAACGAGAGGGAGAAGGAGTGCGAGAATCAAAGCGCTCTTTGAAGAATTTCACGGGACGTTTGAAGAAGTCCTTGGCTTCATCCCGGCGACGAGGCCTTTTNGGGGGGATCCATGTCCAGTTATCTGGCAATACAAAGTAAAGTCAGAGGGGATTGTATCCGAGGTTGGTGGAAGTAGTGGTCGAAGCAGTCAACACACGTCAGCCACAAGAGACCGTTTTAGGAACGCCAGGCCCACACGTGCCGATGCGCTGAGGGAGTCTAGTAGTAGCACTGCCTTGAATGTCTAAATTTCTAAACACTATTTTAGACGAGTGGCAACCTCTAGACAAAACGAACAACTACGTGTGCCCTCTCAGTCATCAACAATAGCTATGCAATCCAAAGTCCAATATTGGTAGATGAAAACAGACTGCCCAATTAAACTGCAGGCTACCACCCCTCCTTGTCGACGAACCTTTGAGAGGTGTACGCTCTCTGTATCGAATGCGGTAAATCAAAAAATACTAGGTTCTCAAGAAATAAGGAACGGAAACCCCATGCACGAAGAGAAATGGGCTGGAAATAATCGAGCAAAGTAAGTGATCTAATAACAATCCTCAAGGTAACCGGTCGTCGTCACCAAGAGAACAAAAAGTAACCATAGAGAATCGAAAGGATGCGNAAAAAAGCGATAACAACAATGAGGGGCGCAGAGAAATGTTGAGATGCGGAATGAATTACGAGAGCAGAAAGAGAATGAACTCCCGGGAGTAGGAGCAGCACGATGCGAGTCGGTTGGTGGCGAGGGAAGAAAGGACATCCACGATTCCTGGTGGCCTCCCAAGCCACCCACCTTCAATCACTGATCTGCTCCCTCCCGAATTCAATTAATCCGGACCACGTTCCTCCTAAGGAACGACACCCGCCGCACTAATAAGAAGGATCGCAAGCGACCCCTACTCTTTATGAACCACCATAAACCACACTCCTGGGCAATGCGGGTAATGTTGTAGCAAAAACCATCGGATTAGACCCTCTCTTTACGGTGGCTGTGATCGCCTTATCGACAGGTACTACCGGTACACTCGACTCGGTGGCGAGAGGGTGGCGAAGACCGGTGAGGTGGCTTGCACGAGGCCATTTGAGCTGCTCATGAATACTAAGCGTAGTCCTCTGCACATCTTCGAAGTAGATGTCTAAGCCGCCCGATTTTGTTTTGCTGGGACTGGAGGGAAGGGAAGGTGAAGTTAGCGAAGTGCGGTGGACGGATGTAAGAGGAAATCGGTGTGCATGAAAGAGGATCAAGGATCGAATGGACAAAACTAACGAGAATGCGAACGCCCGAACGAGCGCACGAGTAATCGCCCGGACGAACGAATATCAGAGGAGAGAGAGAACAAAGATGGAAAGAAACCGAGGGAAAGAAACCGAGGGAAAGAAACCGAGGGAAGGAAATGAGGTGCACATACCATTCTTTGCCGCGAGAATCAACCCATCCGTATTTATCGTCCCCGACATGGCTTTCATTTAGCCATTCACCCACTACGTGCCTGATTTTGGCTGGATGATGATGGAGCGGGCTTGGCTAGTCCTTCTTGGATCGTTTAAACTTTGTGGTGTTTTTTCGTGGTAATTGGTCGGGTGGATCAAGCTCCGTCAAGGACAGTTGGCCATATCCGGATGGCGGATGGCAGGAGGTCGACGTTGATGTTGGGCGACCCAAAGCGTGGCAGTATGGTCGAAACCGCCGTGGCGGTAGGCAGGCGCGAGGCAGTCGCAGCCGTAATCGCGAGCGTAGGTGGTCAGTCGAGGGAAAGACCACAAGTCAAGGCACAAAGTACGGTGTCGACTGATTGGAGGCCCCGGGAGAAGAGATATCGTCAGCCAACCACCGCACTGCAATGCGAAAAAGGTCAAGGAACTCACAACACGTAACGCACACAAAAGGCGACAGACACGGCAAGGAAACACTTGAGGAAGCCTATGCGGAAGTCAGACACATCCAAGGCGACTGAGATGGCGACCGGTCATCTGCTTGTCCTCGTTCAGCAACGTAACAGTACATGGGTAGCTGTCCCACTTACCTGGCCTATACGCTGCTCGTCGTAGAGCCCTGAATTGTCGCAGTAGATGGTAGGAAAGGAAAAAGAGTCGGTGGCGGTGCTCATTTCCGGTTCTTGTGATTGTAAGGCTGTCGGGCTGCTGAGCCATAGCCTTGCCGCGAGTGCCAGCATTCACTGCATGCGAATGGCGATGGTACATGAAACGACGGGCCGTTCAGCGCACAGGGTATCCAGAGTTTGTCTACATCGTCCCTCCTGAGGTTTGGATGCATATTCTGCAGTCGATTGAAGATACGCGTCCTCGGCTAGGCCACCCCGCCTTTGCGGCTTGTTTTACGGCCTTTCATAACATAACCAATGCTGTAATCATGTAGCTACTGAAACAATCCCACATGCTTCTCCGAGCGCAGTCTAATATTGCATTTGAATGGTAGGGGGAGCTAGCATCACAAAAACAGGAGTAAGCATGCCAGTCACCATGAAAACACACATGAGGAAGTAATACATACGCAATGACCTGCGAAAGCGTCTTCAGTTCCAGTGCAATCGTATTTCCACTCTCGTCCTTCGGCGGAGTCACATCGAAAACAGCAAGAATGTATGCGGCAGTGAGGACGTCCTGGGCAAACGCTTTTATAGCAACGGGGAGAAGAGAGCGCCGATAATTCAACCTTTCAGATCCCAAGGGTGCAGTCAGTGGACAGATTGACGTACCGGCGTCCATACCCAGATGCACCAGAGAAATAAGGATCTTGCACTTTAGGATCAAGGCTCTTGCCATCCGCAGTCAAGAACCGTTCAGGTTTAAACGCCATCGGATCAGGATAGACTTCTGGGTCATGTAGTATCGCCCTAAGAGGACAAAGGGTGAGCAAAGAGCCAAAAACGGATAAACTCTGACTGTTCAACGTGGATTCTACTTACCATTGTGGGGATGCCCTCAGGCGTGCGAACGTATGGGGCATCGCCCGGATTGGGAAGTTCCGCCTCCCGATTTGGACGCCAGGCACGAGGCGCATGCGGTAGGCTGAACGATTCCCCTCTCCGCATCCTCCCTATCGATTGCGTCGTCTGTTTGAGTCATTCCGACACATGACGACGCTCCGGTGAATAGATACCCGTGTTATTTTTTCAGTTGATTACGACCGTTGGGGCCGGCTCACATTAGGTGGGACGGGCCAGATCGACGGTCGTCGGATTCCCTTTCTTCCCTTCTTTCACAGTCACTCGGACGGTCCCTTCACATTCATACTCGATCCCCTCGTTCTCTTTCGTCGTTTCTCCATTGATTATTCAGATTTACCAAAATACATTCATTTTCAGTCTTTTCCCCTTTTCGGCGAGCATCGAGCTCCTGCCTGAGTCCCTAGGCTCGAACCCCCATTCTTATCTGAGAGTTACGATCTCTCTTCACCATGCATTTGCCATGACAAGCGTACCCTTCGGAATGAAATATCCTTCATATTCCGCGTCTTCTGCTGCAACATGCGGGAGGCCTGTTCAACCCAAATCGGGATTGAGGTTAGATGCCAGGCACGCGCAAGGGAGCATGACAACGACCACCTACCGAGAGGCACAACAGTATACCACCGTCCAAGTTCCTTGATAACAGCGCACACACCCTATGACATAGCTTGGATCAATGAACCATGGCTCAGCTGGGTGGGATTAAGTCCATACCTGATGCCAAATTTTGGCCAGCCTGGGTCAGGCATTAGGTAAGTGCTGCTAGGACCTTCCCAGCCTGGTCAATGTTATTGGCCTTCGACCTCAGCCTATTGGCTATTTAGATATTCGGGTGCTGGCCTCTGGATGAAATCCGATTGCTGCAGAATTGTGCAATGATCGGGTTGCGCAGCAGAACAATGCAAATGTCGGCCTATTGCCCATTCAGATATTCGGGCGTTAGCTTGCACGGAATCCCATCACTGCAAACAATGCACACATCGGGTTGTCTGACCCTTACTGCCCCCACATACGAAAAAAAAAGAGCAAGTTAAATAAAAGCAAAAACATGTAAGATTAAATTGGGTGCAACCAAGTAGCTACTCCGTTCTCTTCTGAATCGCCTCTGCAAGCATGTTCCTCCGACTTTCCATGAAAAGCGCACGCTCGATAGCAGCTAAGTTCTTCTCTGCCATAAGACGAAGACGCAACGTCTGGGCATAGTGTTCTTCAAGACGAATGCGCATCCAGTCCAGGTCCCGAAGATGGGAATCAAGGAACTCAGATGACACTGCAACAGCACCAATGGAATGAAGATTCCAGTCTATCAGATCCTTAACCGACGGATTGGTATCCCCCTGTCCTTCCGAGTCACCCGAGCCATCCGATCCACCCGATCCACCCGATCCACCCGATGGTCCAGCACTGCTGCAATCCAGCCAAGATTTCATTAGTGACGAACGCACAGTGTTTTTGAGGATTTTCAAAGCCTCTGACGATGATGCCACCTGAGAGACATGGTTTGGAACTGGATCCACCACACCAGGAGTCGCAGGTTGCAAGGGGATCGAAAGGGAACTGGCAATGGATGATGCCTCCTGAGCATTCTTGAACAAGCTGTCCTTGTGTAGTGCCCACTGCTGTTCCGTCCAAGAAGGGTCGCCTGGAAAGGCTAAGTCATAGTATCAAAAGGACTTCACGATACGGCAGGGAAGGCACACCTGGTCCCAACTGGCCCTTTATCCCATCCCCAGTTCCATCATTCATCTGCACGTCACGGTCTGCACGAGGTAGATGAGCAGTGAAAACTTAGACTTCAAGCGATGGGCAAGGTCACTTACCTGGGTTTGACTTCCGGGGAGAACTCCCCTCCCTCATCATTATACCGTCCCCCATGTTCTCCCATCCGTCGGTATCTTTGAGCATTTGGGCGTGAGTAATGAAGAAAGAGAACGTAAATCAAAAGCTGAAAGATTGGGGAGGAGAGAGGACCCGAACGGAGCTCGAAAATCGGGTGGCACGTGAGCACCCGGATGGTTGAACCCGGAGAGGACCCGACGGAGTTCAAATATCGGCTGGCACGTGAACATTTAGATACGGTCAAACCCTGCCGCCCTGTACCTGCCTGCTCGTCTTGACTCTTTGCACACTACCTCCATGTCTTTCGCAACCCTCCAAACAGTAGAAGAACTGCTTCCGTTCGCTGCGAACGTTGAAAGGAAGGCCCTACCTGAGGTAATCGGGTTCCTCAACCACTGCCTCAGCGTTGCTCCCCAATGGACGGCGAAGGATACAGACCTCGTGAGGGCCAGGCAGCTCCTCCTTGGCTCCACTGTGAGTACACCGCCAGAATTACTATCATTATCCCTCACTTTACCCATTTGATAGATGGCAATAGCTGCTAGAGGCGCTATCGATACTGCCAAAGGCTTATGCCCAAGGATTGAGGCATGGGTCAACATACTCGCGAAGCACGACAACTGGATATCAGATCCGAATGCCCCTCTCGACCTTGCTGTGTTCAAGCAAGAGGAACCACCCCCACATCCCCCNTAACAAAGCCCTTGAACCGCGTGGGCAGATGGAGACGGAGACTGCGGGTGATGTTGATAGCCTCGAGCAGAGGAAGCAGGAAGGAAAGGGCAAAGGGCAAAGCACAGCAAGTGGAGATGAGCCGATGAATTTGGACCTTCCGGAGCATGAAGAATTGGGAGGGAAGAAACGAAGAACACCTATTGTCTCTGATGATGAGATGGAGCCACTGGAAGAAGTTGCAACTAAGCGGCAGAAGACCGACCTCAAAACCTTCCGGCGTATTGGAGGAGCTCCTGGTCTTGAACGAGATCAGGAGGAGGGCGGTTCAGGGGAGGCCACTAAATTGGCGAAGGTGAAGGCGCGAGCATCAGTAAAAAAGCCACAGCCACAGAAACTGGAGACGCTCAAGCGGTACGACCCGAAGTGTGAAGTTTGTATTCGGCGAAACACGGAATGCTCCACATGGTACGAGAACCAGGCTTGCAGTGAATGCACCAAGAGCAAGCTGAGGTGTCGATATGCGAAGGGCGGGGCTGTGGAAGGAGAGGATGGAGAGGTGGCTGAAGAATCGAAACCCAAACCGAAGACGAAGCTGCCTGCACAGAAATCTGAAAACCAGTCTGCAAAAGGTCAAGCAGGGCCCTCCAAACCTCCGGCCAAACGCCCTCCAAAAGCCGATAAAGGTCTAAGTAGTACTGCAAACGCAAGCTCGGACTCCTACCAGGAGAGCGAAACGGAAGGTGTGCCGGAGAAAAGACCTAAAGCTGTAAAGGTGCGGGGGAAAGGTCAGGTCAAAAAGCAGGTAAGGATTTTGTGAGCATACGTCCCTTCCCTCGGTCCCTCACTCACCGTTTTGCGACAGACATCGGGTGATGTGAATCAGAAGGCGCAAGGGAAACGAAGCGGATCGGGTCAGCCATCAGTGGCGAAGGGAAGTGGGAAGGTGGTGAAGGTAAGTGGACCATCAGACCCAAGGTTTAACGACCCTAACGAAAGTCATAATTGAAGAGCGCGGGTGGTAATGAACGGCGGACCAGTCAACGAGTTGACCCTGCAAACTACCGCGAAGTATTGACTGGAAATATGGAGGAGGCAGTGGCCAAGTTTTTCGAGAGAGCCATCTCTCACGAGATGATGCAGGCCGAGCTTCGAGGGGAGCTGACAGGCGTACGAAGGGAGTTGGAAGGGATGGTATCTGAGGTGTCTGATCTCTTCGATCAGGATGAACTTACCCATGAAGCAATCGAAAAGCTTCAGCAAGACTTCGAGGCTCTCGACAGCCGATTTCAAAACCTCGACATCCGCCCATTTATCAACGAATCCCAAAGATCTGTGCAAGGGCAGGTCACTGCTATGGGCAAGAAGTACGCGCAGGAATTGAAGAAGGTGGAGGATTCTGCGAGCCAGATGTTGAGGAGAGTGGAGTTGCTTGAAGAGCAAGCCAAGGTCGGGTCGAAGGCTGGCTCAACCCTCACCCAGGAACAGGTTGAGCAGATGATCAACCTCAAGCTTGCAGGCGTGATGGAGGGGGTGAGCCAAGGAGGCAGCGGTGTCGATGGTGAGATGGTGCAGGCCATCATCGATCAGAAAATTGGGTGGTTCACGGCAAAAGCATTGGAGGAGTTGGTGCGACAAAAGGTGGACACGGCTGTTCAGGGGGGGACGACAGAGCTGATGGAGCGTGTTGAAAGTCTTGAAGAACGGGTGTCAGGGGACACGGATGGCCGGGAGATCAATGAGCGACTAGCCGACATCGAGACCCGACTTGGAGCTGCGGTGATCCGAGAGCCGGCATCGGGTGACGACAGCTCACCACTGGCTGCGTCCTTGAAGGCGCTGGAGGAGCTCATTCGGGTACAGACTGAAGGTGTGCGCCTACAGATAGGGTCGCTCAAGAGCGAAATGGGGCAGACACTGGAAGCTCACGGGCACGAGGTCCGAACCGAGGTTCAGACACATCTTCAGAGTGTCCACGCGATGATGCTGCAACAGACTCAAGCACAAGCCGAGCTATACAAGAATTTCAGTGGAGTTTTGGACGCCGCTCGGCGATTCAAAGGGGTCATCCAGGGCTCTCCCCAACGAGAGATCGCCGCCTCAAGACATAGCCGACAGATCAGCACAGCCAGTTTGCGTAACATCTTCGAGGAAAATCAGGACCAGTTCAAAGGTGCGACGGCACTCAGAGGGGAGCATACAGGTCGGATTTTTGAAGCAATGGACTCGGCGGTAGTGGACTCAGCGCTTCACCGGGAGGCAGCACCGTCTTTGAATCCTCGGGACATGGTCAGCGCATCGGGTCCCTCTCATATCCCTGTCACTAGGCTCATAGCCAGCACGGAGGAGGGAGAGATCAACAACGGATCGGTGAATGGAAGTAGTGGAGGCATAATTTCTTCAGCATCCCTTGGGCATCTAATGCCTCGTCGACGATCTCCAGGTGGTGGTTCCGTCAGTTCAGCAGGCCGGGAACCTGCTGCACAAGACCAAGCACAGCTGTTCACACTGGGGAGGGCATTCGGCAGTGTGGAGGGGTCAACGTCGGGAGGAACGGGCGCATCAAACGCACCACCAAATTTGGCCATGAGCCTAGGAGCCGAGGCGTCGGGTACCACCCAACCCTCACTGAGCAGTGTTTCCACCCCTGGCCAGCATTGTTCTCCCCCCGGATCTCCCCTCACAGAATTGACATCGCAACCATCAGCAAGCACATCGGCACAACCCCCAGTCCCTCCCCAGGACCCCCCCTGCTTCCCTGTCAGCTGTGGAAGTCCAGCCCAATGTTGATGTGCCCCTGAGACGAACACGGGCAACGGCGCGACGTGAGGGGTTGGGAGGTCGTTGATCCGTGTTTCCTTCCCTGTCGATGCGTTTTCATCCATGGACTTCATTTTCTCTCTTCCTTCGCTACTGCATCCATTCTTGTACCTGACCGTATCAACAAAAAATTGCATCCTTGTTTCTTGCCCATGCGACGGCCTACCCAACCCAACCCAATAGTAGGTTGCCTTGGTCTGTGAACGACCCGAGATGCCGCCAGGAACACTCAAAGAAGATTCTGCAAAGGTTGCAACGGTTATTTATTAGGAGCACCATCACAGGTCTTGAACAGTACTTAGTTGAAGGCAAACTAACAGGCAGTTGTTCAATTGAGACAGTTGAGCGCTAGCACAAATACAAGTAGGACGGTCAAAATCTGTTTGTGGACAACTGGACAGGCGGCTGCACTCAGTGGTGTTGTGGGTGGGTCTCACTTCGTTTACAGCCCGCATCCGCCATCACCAAGGGAACTGATACTCGGGCCTTCTCCTCAAACTCGGCCGATGCCCAATTCGCCAATCTCCTCCATGCGTCTCCCTGACGACAGGCATACTTGTCACAACCCTCTCCATACCCCACCCATGAAAACGCTTTCTTTGAACGCTTTGTGCAGTACCATACAAACCAGCACATCTCTGATTGAACCAATACTGCTTCCTCATTCCATCGATCGCGGCGAGATATTGCTCGGGTCCAATTTACGCAATACACTTGGTCAGGGTTAGTGAGCAATCGGCGGCAAATTTAGCTGCATACCTTCCGTGACATAAGCTGCGTTCTCGGAAGAATTTGACTTGGCATTGATCGTCCAGATCCAGGACAAAGAGGTGTCACGCTGACCTCTTGCATTTGGATCATACACGTTTGTTACTGCCTTTGTGTGCTCGGGTTTGATTTCTTGGAACATAGGGTACTTTGACCTCACGCCCAGCCGGTCCAGGGCCCAAACAGCAGCGTCATACCTTTTGACGTGATTGCGAATTCCCCGGTCAACCTTTCCAATTGCATTATAGCTCCTCGTTTTTGCTTTCTTCCCTGTTGAGGCAGCCCCCCGATTGGCTCGATAAAGATACGACTCGTGTGCAATCTCCACCCTCAACGCCTCCAAAGCTTCATTGGCCTGGCCAACACGGAGTTCCTCTTCGACATCTATAATGTGACTCCACCCGATCGGGCGAGTGTCCAGACAGGAGGGAAGGGGCAAAAGGGAATGTTCCACATCCGATGGTTTGGGTCGGGGATTTGAAGTCACCGCAATTTCATCTGCGCAGGTGCATGTATTGTTGCAGAGGCAAATCTCGCGGAGAATTGGAGCTCGACCGCTCATTTCTTCCAACTTTGCCTGAGGAAAGAGAACCTCCCCCTCCGACATGATGGAGTTGAGCTTCTTCAAGATAAATTCCCGCTTCTTCTGGATCTCAACAGACTGACTTGGCGTCGGCGAACGTTTGTGACAACTGATGAGATCGGCCAGCTGGATCCTAAAGTTGTACGAATAATGAAATGAAATTCAAGAGGATAGCCTAACCAATTAAAGGACATACTGATGTTCCTGCAATTCAATGGCTTGGGCTACCCATCGGGTGACACCTAGTTGCGCGTTGTTTGCCTGCTCTTGCGCCATCAGCCTCGCTTGGACATCTTTCTTCGGTTCCACTGGCATGTGAGTGAGCAAAAGTCAAGATTATCGGGTAAACCTCACTCACCTTTCTTTACGCTGATGTTGTAAACATCCATAGAGGTCGGATCGGCTGCCCGACGGGAGTTCGCTGTGGTCATCTGTTCACGCCACCGGTCGCGTTGCTCAGGGGTGACGGCTTCATCTACACCCTCAAACGAGGCCTGTGCCTCATCGCGCTCTTCTTCAGCCTTTTTCAGCTGGCGAATCAAAAACGGAACTGGAGACATAGGTTAGACGGTGGTTTTCAGTCGGGGACTTAATATTTACCGAGCCCCTGCAACTTCCTCCAGTTGATATCCGCTATGCATGCATCCAGCATCTCCTGCCGATGTGAGACAGTCATAGTTCGGGTGATGTTTGCTGCCCCATTCAGCTGGGACCAGAGGGATTCTATGATCTCTGCGCTAGTGACCCCTGCACCAGGGCTTAAATACGAGGGTGCAAAACGCCACAAACACTCTTCTTTATGGCCATGCACATGGAATAGGCCAATGAGATACGTCACCGGAAGATCTGGGGGGAATTGAAGACCTGAATCTGCAATCCGACGGCGAAAATTGACACAGTACTGGCAGTTGATGTCATAAGCAAACAATAATCCGTGTGTGCTCTCAGCGTGGGTGGTTATGCAGGCTTCTGTGAGGGCATAGTCAACGTTGAGCTGCCTGATAGCTGACATTTAGAGCGATGACAACAGTGTTAACAGCATTGCTTAATACCTTTCACCTTTCTGCATATCTACAACGCTGCCTGGTGCGAAGCAACCGTGTCGACTACAGGCAATGGCAACCAATCCAGTGGAATCATAGCCCTTTTTAGCTTTGTTCTTGTCAGCAACAGCCCGATGCTCGTAACACGTGGATGGCTGAGGTGAAGGTCGGCCGAGATGAGCATTGCAAGTGGCTACCGAATGACCAAAACCATACCTCATTGCCCTCGTTCGTTCTTTCCACATATTCATCATACCGAGCCTTTTGAGTCATGTAACCAGCACCATCTGCCAGAAATACGGTTTTATCTTTGTTGAGACCATGCGACCGCAAATGGTTAAGCACAAAGTTGCCATCGGCCACAAGATATCGCCGGTATTTCCAGCTGCCAAAGAATCGCCGTTCAGGAACGTGCAAATAGAAAATGGATTACCACTCACGAGTCAGGATCATCTTTCCAATTGTCTGGAAGATTCTCGTTGGGCTGAGGGCATGCGGCGCAGAAGAGGGCTAGATCTCCCTTACCCGGCTTACGGTCACGGTTTGTGTGTCCAAAGCCATAGCGTTTTAAGTTTATGAGGTGATTCCACTGTTGCCAGACTCGGCCGAGCTCCCGCTGTCGGTCCTGAATAGATGGAAGTGAGCCGATGGACTCGGGTCAGAAGTGAGAGACTTACTGGTGTTTCATCAGGAAAGATGAAATTGGTTAGTCGGCGGAGAAGCGTGCTGTAGTTCTCGGTCGACAGGTGTGTTTGAACCTTAATAAGATGGAAGAATTTGAGGGCCTCAAAGGTAAAAGCAGTGGAGGGATCCTTTGACGATGCTGGATACAACCGAGAATGGAGTAATTGAATATCAATGTCAATCTTCTTTTCGCACATGCAGGGATAGACAGGAAGGTGGTGAACTCCGTTGGTATGCACGATGGTCATGACCTTCCCATTCCCTAGTGCCTGCTGCAATGGTTTTGCCCCATAGCTCGGGTCGGCCGAGAACATCGGGTCGGCCTTCATCATGTTGTTGACCTCCAGGCATCAAGAAAATAGGTCATCGGATGAAGTTTGATACCCTGGACAGATGGACCCGCGGTGCCCAAGAAATATAGCAGCCCCCACATGCCAGAGCCAGGCCGGTTGGAAAAAGGTTCCATTCCACCGTTCAATTCGGTGAAATGGATGTAAGTGATGGGTGGAGCAGCAGCATGCCCGACAAAGGGTTTCGCCTGACATACAGTCCATACAACGCCATACGGTGACTTCTTCTGCTCCACAGCGGTAACAGGCATGAATACCGAGGGCTTCAGTCTTTAGAATGGCCTGAAGATAGATGGCTTGCTTCGTCTGCGCCCATTCCTCCATGTAATCCAATGCAGTCTAGACAAATAGCACATAAGATGTAAGAGTCACGGCCAATGGGAGAGAACACCGTCCGACTTGCCTTCCCCTGGCTGGTACGGTCATCAAAGGGAATAAATGCACTGTCAAAATATGGAATTTCGCTGTCAGAGAGCGGGGGAAATGGGGTGGGACTGGATGGGGCAATCTCGGCCGAGGGGAAATTGTAAATGTCCTCGTAGACTTTGACCGCGGGCACGGATCGGGTGGATCTTTTGACGGGCGAGGTGGATTGGGATCTCAAGCGTAAAGCTCGGGAACGGTCGCGAGATCTTCGTGCTACAGGATCTTCCTCCAGATAGCTAGTACTGACAGTATGCCACTGCGAAGGCATTGCAAGGGTCTGAGAGGTAGTAGGCGGCTAATGGGTGGGGTATTTATACCCAACCACTCTGAAAACTCCTAGCTTCTCCATCGGGGCACCTGTCCTTCGCCTCCTTCATTCGGGATGTCCTCGGAGCTTACACCCAAGTCTCAATCGCCCATTGCTTTGGTCAAGACGTCTGCCAGCTCGGATGCAGAACTTGAACCTTATCATGGTCTCGACGATCATGAGAGCTTTGACCGAGAAAGGTCCACTATGGATGGTCGCTTCCACCAGATTCAGCTCACCTATCTGGAGGCTCGTCGGGTTGAGTACCTATTTGCCACTGCAGAGCAGAAAAAGGAGATTGCTCTTTCGGCGAGTAATCACCTTATTATGCTTGTGGAAAAGGCTGGGCGAGAGGTATCTGACATAGAGAGGGCTGGGATGGCAAAGGTCAGACCTATGAACTTACCCAGATACTACAGCGCACTCACGGGTTTTTGTTGGTAGAATGTTCGGGAATGGTTCTCACAAAAATGTCGGAAGAAGAAGGACATCCCAGAGTTTGGGCCGAGATATACGGGTCAGTCCGTCTTTGCGCAGTCAAACAAGACACGAATTGCTGCTAGACAGCGCCAGCTTTTCCAGAAAAGGCTTGGCTATGAGGCCCCTGGTGAATCCCTCGATTTTGAGCTTGATGAAATTGACACGGCTTCGGGGGATGAAGAGGAGAGTGAGGGCGGATTGCCTGACTATGGTGGGAAAGCCCCCACACTTTTCTACTTTTACAAGAAGGCCTTGAAGTATGAGTGGGATCTTCTTACAAGAGATGATCAGCTGTCGTACGAGAAGAGAGCTGCAGAGTGGCGGGAACATGGAGTAACAGAGGAGGAGAAAGCTCGGTAGGTCGCCCCTTGCACCCCGAGTTCCCTGCTCTGACCCGAGCATCCGATTTTCCTTAGATTGGCAGAGAAGGACTTGGTCCCTTATGTGGAACGCTTTTGCCACACAATGTTCAAACATCTTGGTGTTCGGGTTGCAGTTCTTTGTGGTCGGGTGAACCTGTCGGGTGAACTTCGAGTCTGTGAGTGCATTCCCTGCAAACACCGGTCTTTCAAGCTAAACTTCGAGGTAATCAGCAATGCTTGATTTCAATCAGGACTTTGGTGGTGTTGGCTTCAAGCAGAACAACCGTGAGGCAATCAAGAACACGGGTGTCATGCCACTCTGGGCCAAGTACAATGCATCTGTTATGGGGCTGTCGTCCAACCCATATGAAGTTCCATGGGAGTTGAAGGTGAACGGGTATGGGGAGCCCCTTCTCAAGGACCCGATGAATATTCCAGATTTGTATCAACGGTGGATCTCTCTCCCAAAGACTCTGAGAGCCTTCATCAAGGGCCACTACGGTGAGTCTGTTGAAATCTTTGCATAAGTTACGCTGACGACTCGGTGACTAGCCTGTGCATCCGGACGAAATTCTAGCAAAGTAAGACCCCCATGGGGTGAGATGTTCAAGCGACCCCGATCTTTCTTCTCGGCCGACCATGTTCCCGACAAATATCTCCCCATTTTTCGTGATCCATCCAAAGTTGATGTTGACTTGGTGGAGGAGTTGTTAAATCTTTTTTACAGCAAGCAGAAGGAAGGGAAGACTGCTTTTGAGTTTCATAGCTATCTTGGTTCGAAGGGGGTCTTCAATCCACGCCTTCCTCGAGAGGCCATTCAGGCCTCTTCAGCTGAGGATGGTGAGCTCACCCCCCTCCCGAAGCCTAAGCCTAAGAAAAGGGCACAAAAGGCCAAGAAGCCATCACCAACACAGCCAACAGCTGCCCAGAAAAATCACCAAAAGGCGGAGTTGGATGGAGCGGGTGAGAAGGTCAAGCTTGATACCCCTACCCCCACGGTAGCCCCAATCGTCCAGGTGCCAGCTACCCCTGCTCTAGATGACGAGGCCGATTGGGAGGACGTCTTGCCGCAGGTCCCGGTTTCGAAGCCCACGCGTATTCCTGCCCGAAAAAAGGCGGTCGTTCTGGACAGTGATGGTGATACTGCCGACCTTCGTTCACTCTCTGCTCCAGCAACTCCGATGGAATCCATGCCCGACAAGCCGCCCAGGCTTCCGATCCAATCCATGCCGGCTGCAGTGGAGTCCAGCCCTCTCCAACCTATTTTTTCTCCAACCAAACAAAAGACTCGCCGCAAGGCACAACAAACTCTGACCATGCAATCCTCTGCAACTCCACTTCCTGCTGCTGATGCCACACCACCTCCAATTACTCCTCCGACCATTGATAGCCCCATCAACATTCCACAAAGTGTTCCTGCTGCAAAGCGCAAAGCTTCCAAGCGTGGTACAACCAAGGTGGCGAAAGGGCAGGAACCAGTTGGGGGCTCCTCTGCCGCAGCAGCAAATCCATCCTCGTCGGCCGAGGAGAAGGCCCTTCTTGCAGACGCAGCATCGCTCGGAGCGTTGGAGATGGGAAAGAGAGTTCGTAAGCCTAGGATAAGAGATTCATAGCAGATTCCACTTCATACCTATTACCTTCAAATGTATATTGATTCCTCCGGTTACTTCACTCCCCATTTCTGTCTTGGTCTAACGGTGATGAGATCGGTGCTGCCGAGCTCAGAAACACACACACAAGACACCAACCACAACCTGTATACAAGCTGTGTGTAGTCACGCGGTGTGAGAGTCAGGCCGCACGAAAGTCAAAGTGCGAGTTTGTGGGGGTTATAGAGTGAATTAAGAATACTAAGTTCTCTTGTTCTCTCTTTGATACACTCCACTGAACTAGAAGTACCCTAATGTACAACTAGTGAGATTCCTATTCCCAAGTAGTCAAGCCTTATTGACTGCTTAAGTTCCTAAGTTCCAAGATAAAACTGATAGTTCACGCCGTGTGAAATATAAGCAGAAAAGCTCGATAGATTCGTCGATAAAACGCAAGTAAAGATAAAACAACAATGATACGATGATGCCGCTCGAGTCAGTAGTTAGCGTGTATATATACTACTTCGAGCCGCGTAAAAATAGATAGACAGACACATGTGATAGACAAATCATAGCCAATAATAAGAGTCCAAGCAAAAGATAAAGAGAAAATAGAACCGGGTATTGGTAGAGGCCGCGCCAAGATTGTAGCCGCGCGAGTCAGGCGCGCCTCTGGACGCAAATTGG
>JANBPK010001132.1:0-29004 GCA_027579435.1 Candolleomyces eurysporus
TGCCAGGTAGTGTGAAAAGATATATATACAGGGGTCCCTACTCGTGATTCTGTTGTCGTATGTCTGCGGAAAGGTTCGGAGTCCGTAAAAGAGCGGATGATGAGAAAGAACGAAGCGGCCTCCAGTCCCGAGCGATAAGCTTGGTAATTAATAAGTTCGGAAGGAAAAAGGGATGTAAAGTAACAAGGAAGGAAGGTGATTCGGAAGGAGAGGAATAAGCTGTATCAACAAAGTCACCAGGGGCATCCCACCTCAGCGTGTCCACACGCTTCCGAAGCTATGAGAGAGCCTTCGAGAGCTAGCGGAGGTGCTGTTGAACCCGCCCACTGCCCCGACGACCAAGACGATGCAAGAAAAAGGAAAAGGGGTGGCAGGGTATGTGCAAAGGAGTCGACGACAAGAAAAGAGATGAGGAAGAAGAGAGAAGCGTCTATCGTGACTAAAAGAAGATTCCTCAAGAATTNAAAAAGAGACCCGAAGGTCGGAGGAGGCTCAAAGGTACCTGACCGAGGCGGGACGCCGAATCCGAAGGGCAGGCTGGCCTGTTGCGAGCCTGTAGGTGTCACCGAACCCTGGTACTCCGGAGGATCTTGACCGGCAAGAGCCGCGGCACCTTCAGGAAGAGGAAGTGAAAGAGGTGGAGAGTCAGGACGACCCGAAGCTACCTGGAAATAGGAGGGAAGAGGCGCGACGGCACACATCTGTTCATAGACGGCGCCAGGATGCTGCTGAATAAGGGTGCGAAGGGTGTCGAGGTCTACTATTTCGTTGACGAAAGGATCATTGTTGTGCTTCAGGGTTTGCAGATATGAAGAGAGGAAGCGACGGGTGGACTCCACATGAGTGGCTTGATGGTTGACGAGGGCGGTGAGGTCATGGAGGTGTCGCCACTCCTGTGAAAGTCGATCGTAGAGGCAGTTGACGTCTTTGGAAGAAGGGCATAAGTCTTCGGAAGCGAAAGAAGCAACAAAAGACTCAGAAGCAGTGGAGCAAGGACCCTGCACCAAGTCCCAGAAGCCCTGAAGATGATTGTGCAGCAGTGTGTCGTCACGGTGACGTTGGAAGGAACAGGCGGAATGTGCTTGCTGGCAGGGAGCGCATTTGCGAGAATTGCCGTCGTAAGGGATGCAAGCGAGCGGGTTTTCCATGCACGCCCGGTTCCAGCAAGGCATGCGAGGCTAGCAAAGAAGTTAAGCAGGCGCCGAAGGGGAAATAGCAATTCGGAAGCGAACTTACCAAGGCAGTAGAGGTATTCACGGAAGTAAGCTTTAGAGCGGCTTCAGGGTCGGTGATGAGCGCTGATTTGGGCGCTATGATGCTATAGATGGAGGCCGCGGATGAGGGGAGAGTCTGGAAAGCGGGAGCCAGTGCTGAATCATTCGTTGGGCTAGAGATAGGCAGGGATGGCAAGAGAGAGTCCTTTGACGAGGAACTAGCCGCACCGGTTGGGGCAGCCTTTTTGGCCCCTTTGGGAGCCGACGGACGAGGCTTAGGCTTGGCGGCGGGCTTCTTCGACGTTTTAGGGTCGTGGTCAGACAGGACGATAGGTTCAGGGGAAGGAGATAACACTACTCTGGAACGAACAGGAGAGCGAAGGCGGCCTCGTTTGGCCTATAATAAGGAGTTGGTGAAAGAGAAACGGTTCCGAAGGAGAATAAATGTACCTTGGATGGTTCCGCGCCTTTCTCCACTTTGATAGGTGGCGAGTCATCACGGGGACGTTTGGCCTTAGCGGCGGCCTTTGGAGCTAGTTTGATGGCCGGGTTGATAACAGGGAGGTCAATCCTAAGGGTGGAGGAAACCCCAGATAGAAAATAAAGGAGCGTACCGGCCGGTTTCTTGGCGGGACCTGCCTTTGCCAAAGTAACAATTTCGGGAGCATCTTCATCGTCGAGTTCATCCTCTTTGTCTTCCGAATCGGTTTTGTAGGCAATTTGAGAACGGATACGGTGTTCCTCTCATGAGGAGGGGAGTGTGGACAAAGAAATGAGGGAGCGCAGGCGTTTAGGAACGATGGCCTCTATAATGGCGCGTTGGCGTCTGGAAATCTTCAGAACGTCAAGGACGTTGGGGTGTTCATCGATGATGTACGCCACCCAAGCCCAAAATTGGGCAATAATGGGGTAGTCTCTGATGATGAAGTTTTCCCCTACTTCGAGAGCGAACTAGGAGGGATAAACGATAGCGTAGAAAGGAGTGAAAGAGGACGTACAAAAAGGGGTAGGATGGGTGCCAGGAAGGCAAGGGCACTAGCGGGCTCGTCCGGCTGGACACCTTTCTTCCACTTGAGTTGCCGAGAGAAGATGTCATGGGTAGACGCGAAGATATCTTGAGTCTCGAGAGGCGTGATACCCATGGTGATAGGAGGACGAAAAAGGGGAAGAAAAGAAAGGGGGCTGGGAATTTAGAGACAGCTGGCGACAGTTTATGTACTCGCAAAATTTTCCAGAACTTTCTGGAACGCCAGGGTCAGGTGGGATGACCAACCACATTTGAATGTGTATGGATATTCCAAAGAGGAGAGAGATCAAGTTCACGGTTTGACGGCTACACGTAAAAACTGTCGTTCCAAGTCGATTTGATGTCAAAGTGGCGTACCTGCTAAAACAGGAAATCTTTGAGTGATCCAGCGTCTTGGGTGAACGGTGAAGCGCCAGTCGCGCCACAAGTTATGGAGGAAATGAAATAAGCTGGAAGCAGACCGGTGTCAGTTAGGAATTCACTGAGGACAGTGAAAATCTTAAGTCAGGGGGAGATGATACGGCAGCTGCCTGCATACCCCTAGAAAAATCGTGATTTAATAGAACTTTTCTTTGGAAGCTCTTCTGAATTAAAGTACTAAGTAACGATAACGACTTATAGAACTTAGCATGTCTTCTGAACATTGCGAAACTAAGAGTCGAAGCGGTTCCCGGCTTCAGACTTAGCAGCTCTCNAAGGATCTGGCTCAGAACCTNAAGTACGACGGTTCGGCAGTGGTGCTTTAAAATAGGAAGGCCCTGCGAACGTATCCGAAGGGTAACGAATTGATTTGGAACCACAACTGCGCACCCGACCTGGCGAGGTACGGCATAGGAAGAGAGTCTGCACACTACAAGGGACATTCGCCCTGACATTCGCTAAGTGGAAGGTGTAACGTCACTCTGTGGCTTCGAGGACGTGATGGCAAATCCGTTAAGTCAATTAAACATGACAGTTACTGGATTCGGAAGTACGAAGCGGTTCGGTTGAGAACTTCTGAAGAGCCGACTCAAGGTGTGAACTGATGCGGAGTGGAGACCAGACCCTCGGCTGTCTTCAGAACCCGGGATAGGTTTCGGTCTTGTGAACCGACGTGGATAACAAGGCAAGCATGGAGTGCGGAAGAATGCGGAAGGCCTAGAGCCGGGGCGATGACGTGATAAGGGCTTGGGAGGGGTGCCCAGCGAACCGGATAGACAGAAGTAGGGACAGGAGCAAAGGTACTCACCTCCGAACCTATTCCGAACTATCTAAAGCATGTGGAAGTAGTGGAGTGCCGTGTCGGCAGTGGTTCTGAACAAGTTTCGATGCAAGTCTAGAAAGGTCAAGACCTAGTTCTGGAGCCTGGATACCCTCATATGATTATTTCTTTCCAGACTGCTTAATTTCATGTGCTTATATCTCTGTTTGTTTTGGATGTGTTCGCCAAACTTATTTACAGTATTTAATCTTGGATCCTGAGTAACTAAATCTACATAGCGGGTAGCTAGCGTTGTATTTTGCGTCTGGGTCCATGTTACCCACCGAATCTACGAGAGCCTTTCTGTTATCTTTTGCGTGTTTAAGTTCAGAAGTTGTTCGGAGGCCGTGTCCTCATCGCGTTGTTAAAGTTATATCGTGTTGAGACTGTGTTCTCACTTCTGAAGTCAAATCCGTGTATCATCGAAGTCTGTTGTCTACGAAGTTCAGCTTCCGAAGCAATAACATCGAACCTGGTTGAGCCCTAGCTCCCCCCTCGAACTTGCGATTGCAAAGTTTACGTTCCGAAGCCAAGTCCAGCTTGACTTAGAGCTTTTCACTATACCCTTGCCCGCCTCTTATCTTCCGAAGATACTGGGTGTGTTTGTTTTGTGTGTGTGTTGGTGTTAGAGTTTGGTTCTTTGTCTTGTTGTGTTTTGAGCCTTAGAACGCGACCTGCGCATCAGCGCGTTGACAAGGAACGGGGTAACTCTCTGGAGGGCCAGACAAGCAGGGTCAACGACATTCAGAAAATACAAAATACCAAAAATACTTTAGGACCAAGTGGTTTGGAAATTGTGGAACCCGTGCGGCGTCCTTTGCCGTATGTGGAGGTTCCCGCACTTAGGACAAAGCCGATCTCTGGCGGCAAGACGCCGGCGCTTGAAAAGACGCCTGTGGCCAAAGGTACTCTAGACCTCAAGAAGGCTCAGAAAGACTTGGTGATTAGCATTATTAGGGAGATTTTCTCTCTGCCTCATCCGGTTAGGTTTGCCGACCTTCTAAAGATGTCGCCTATAGCTAAACAAGCGGCTTCAGAAATGCTTAGACAAAATAGGATTCTTAGGACCAAGGAGGGCTTGGTCACCAACGTACAGGAAGCATGCTATGAGGACTTAATGGAGGTGAATAGCCAGTTAGGACTGGAGCCTGGAACGCTGCTCGACGACATAGAGAGTATCTATTCTCAGATGGCTGAGAAAAGTTCGAGCGGCTCCGGAAGACCTCCCACTTGCGCCGCTTCAGTAGAAGACGTATCTGAAGAGGCGGCTCGAAACGAGCAAGAAGTCGTAGAGGTGTTGCTGCAAGACTTACCTATGCCAGACTTTTATTCTTCGGACAGCATAGGAGAAGTTCCTCGAGGGTGGATCATCATCCCGGACCCGGTGGAGGCCTTCCTACTAGAAAATGGAGGCACTCGAGTTAGAGGAACTGTGACCGCTTCAGAATCTGAGAAGATTCGTGTGTTCTATCCGACCGTGAACAATGCGCGGCGTGAAGAATGCATCTTTGATGAAGGGTCGCAAGTCTGCTCAGCAAGTGAAGCCGCAGCACAAGCTCTGGGAATTGCTTGGGATCCCGACTTGACTATAGGGCTGCAATCTTTGAACCGTACAACGGCTCGTACCTTGGGTTTGGCGCGTAATGTACCCATCAATTGTGGCAACGATGTAATTGCCTATGTGCAGTTGCATGTCATTTGGGATGCAGCTTACAAGCTGCTTCTGGGGCGACCCTTCCTCTCAGTAATGAGTGCCCAATCCAACAATCATCCGGATGGGACTCACACTATCACCTTGACGGATCCGAACAGTTCGAGTAGGATTGTAGTTCCCTCCTTCCCAAGAGGAGAAATTCCTGAACAGTACAGGGAGGAATTGCAGACTTCTTTTCGAGCCTCGAGGATTTGAACCAGTTTCAAGGAGAGGAAATAGCGGCAATCTTGGAGATGTCTGAAGATGGGCTTCCAAGGATTGTATCAACCGCTCAGCCACGGGATGGGAAGGCTTTCACATCAGAGGAAAAGAAAATCATATACTTACAACAGGCTTTAGGGGAACCGGATATTGACCAAAGGGATAGAGAAACCTTTGAGCTTTATCTGAGTTCTATTTCAGAGGAATCAGGGATTTATTCACAGGAACAACCTTCGGGAAATCC
The DNA here is from genome assembly GCA_027579435.1 of Candolleomyces eurysporus. Lineage (NCBI taxonomy): Eukaryota > Fungi > Basidiomycota > Agaricomycetes > Agaricales > Psathyrellaceae > Candolleomyces > Candolleomyces eurysporus. The sequence continues at coordinate 5,641 of JANBPK010001132.1, forward strand.
GAAGGCTCAGGAGGCAAAAATAAAAGGGGTGTCGACTGGCAAGAAGTACAAACCGGTTGACAAGAAAGTCAGACCTGTGTATGGTACTCTTCCAGAAGAATTTCGCATAGTGCGGAATATTACCAGTGACCCTCTAGAAGGGATGCCAACACTATCTCCGATGCCGCCTGAGTTTTCACCTAAGGGACGGTACACTCAGGAAAGAATGGAGGGGTTCGACAAGGCACACCAAGACTTCTGGTGGCCTGAGGAACGAAAGCTCATGCATCATCTTATGGCTGAGCAGAACGAGGCATTTGCTTGGACCGAAACAGAGAGAGGAAAACTTAGGGAAGATTTCTTCAAGCCGGTGCGAATCGCCACTGTTCCTCACACGCCCTGGGTTCAAGGGAACCGACCTATCGCGCCGTTTCTATTCGAGCCAGTCTGTGAACAGATTAGGAGCAAGATAGAGGCAGGAGTGTACGAACCTTCAAGTTCTTCGTATCGCAGCAGGTGGTTCTGCGTACTGAAGAAAGATGGGAAGAGTCTATGAATTGTACATAGTCTCGAGCCGCTCAACGTGGTTACGATCGTGCATTCTGGACTACCTCCCAACACTGAGGAATTGGCGAGCCGCTTTGCAGGACGCTCATGCGGCACGACAATGGATTTATATGTAGGCTATGATGAACGGGTACTGGACGAACGATCTCGAGACTTGACAACTTTCCAGACGCCGTTTGGTGCGATGCGACTTGTCACCTTACCTATGGGGTGGACCAATTCAGTCCCCATCTTCCATGACGATATCACAGCTATTCTACAACCTGAAATTCCACACATCATGGAGCCTTTTGTCAACGACGTCCCTGTTAAAGGACCTCTGACGTGGTATGAGCTACCTGGTGGGGGATATGAGACTATACCTGAAAATCCAGGCATACGACGGTTCGTATGGGAACACATTCAGGATGTCAACAGGGTCATCCAAAGGATGAAGTACTGTGGAGGCACCTTCTCAGGGAAGAAGACTTGTCTATGCATGCCCGAGTTTACGGTAGTAGGGCACCAGGTGTCCTACGAAGGAAGAAAACCCACTCCAGATCGAGTAGGGGTTATCTCTCGATGGGGTCCTTGTCGAGACGTGTCTGATGTTCATGCCTTCTTGGGAACAGTTGGGACCTTCAGGGTTTTTATCCCTAACTATGCTTCCAGAGCAGAGCCTATCCAAAAACTGACTAGGAAGTCAGTTCAATGGGAGTGGGGCAAAGAACAAGACAAGACTATGGCAGACCTTAAGAAAGCGGTAGAGGAAGCTCCAGTCCTCAAGCCGCTTGACGTGACCAGTGGACAACCCGTTCGTTTGTCTGTTGACACTTCGTATCTAGCAGTGGGCTGGTACATTAGTCAACGGGACGCTGTCGACCCTAACAAATGGAACTATATTCGTTTCGGGTCGACCTTATTAAATTCTACAGAGGCAAATTATTCACAGGCAAAAAAGGAACTATATGGGATCATGCGAGCGCTTAAGGAAAACGAGTATACCTTGGTTATGGCGCGGCCTCTAGTGGTTGAGACCGATGCTAAGTATGTACAAGGGATGCTACAGAATCCTGGAGCGGCGCCAAATGCGACTATCAATCGATGGATCGAGAACGTTAGGAAGTTCTACTTCGAACTCAGTCATGTTATGGGCAAGACTTTCCCTGCTGACGGTTTATCAAGGCAACGCAAGCAGCCTGGTGATCCGGAGCGGCGTGAGTTCGAAGAATTCCTCGATACTGATCCGCCCGATCCCATCACGTATTCTAAGAAGTTCCCAGAGGACGATGATTCTCTACCTTTTGAGGCATTCAGGAACCAGATAGATACGAGGGGAGGGTATCTTCAGACTGTCTCCCGAGATATTATCCATCACCTCTTATTTCAAGGAGTGGAAGAGAAGGAAGACTTGTTCAGTCGAGATCTTGAGTTTCAGCAGCTCTTGAACCGTCTTGAGGAGACCAAGAGGCCCTCTGTTGAGTCTGAAGCGGCGTCAGTCCTGCTTCAAGCCGCCTCAACAGAAAAGGTGGTTGACTCAGTGGGGGAGGACTACCCAACCAGCTGGCGAACTAGCTGAGGGAGGCAGCTCGACCGGTGGGTTCCCCTGGTGCAGGCATGGTTATCTACACCTGCGGTCAAGCCGCGGGAAGTCGCTGCCAAGGACTGGAAAGGTTTCGAAAGGTTTGCAGCACAATTCTTTGTCTCGAAGGATGGACGATTGTACTGGCGAGAAAATGGTGAAGGACACCATCGCCTGTACATCGAGCCAGAGCGAAGAATGACTATTCTCAAAGGAGTGCATGATGCAAATATTGCAACCAGCAAGCTATCGACCAAACCAAGTTCTGGGATGAAAATGGGCTTTATTGGGAGCCGCATCAGATAGGCCGGGCGATAGCTGGGGGCTGTACTGTCATTGTACGTCGCCCTGTTGTGTTCCCTACTCTTCTTGGCCACTGGTATCTGGCAATCCTCGTGGGTAGACATGGATTATGTTGTTGGTTACCATTTGGAAGCATTGTCGGTGCGTTGGTATTCTATACAGGCATTGTTGTCAGGGATCTGATTGCTATGATAAAGGATATACAAACCCAAGGCAGCAGCAGCAGATGTGAGTGTTTGTCCCAGGCTGTCCAACGTCCGTCTTGCTGAGCTCTTCCCCCTAGCCTCCGGATCTTGTATATACCCCCCATGTATAGCATCATCTCTTTCCTATCATATTGATTCTTTAGATACTACATCTACTATTCATTCGTTTACATTGGTAAGTGCCCTCCCGTGCCAAGATTATGTTGGCTTAATCTAACGATCACCTCATGCAGCCTATGAGGTTCGTCCCTTCCCTTGCAACGCGCTCTCCTGGGCTCATGTAGACCAAGGTAATTACTCTCAGCACTTTTCTGTGAGTGCTACTCTTGTCCATTGACACAGACATAAACTAATGATATGCTAGACTGCTTATCATCGAATACGTCGCTGCCACTGCTGTCGGAAACTCTGCGAATAATGCTATTGAAAGGAAGGACAAGTGACCGTTACCCATACCTGTAAGCCTCTCCAATCTCTGTCCAAAGCTGTCCGCCCATACTCACCTCACCTATTGTCCTACAAAATTCCACCTCTCCGTTGGGTTTGGTAGTTTTGTTGTTGGCGCTATAGGCCCACTAAGGTACGTCCCTTCTCGGTTTGCTTTGTTACAACTTGGCTAAGTCACGGAACGAACAGGCATACTTCATGTACACCATCAAGGTTTGTACCTCTTCCTGTTCGTGATCCTCTCAATAATGACCGCCCATTGTGGCTCTCAGTGGAGCGTGCTGCAATACATCATCATTTGCCCAGGTGTGTTCAGTTCCCAGACTCTTTCCTAGCGCTGACCTTCTCACCATCATCGATTTTGCTAAATAGCTGCATCAATCGCGGGAATTCTCTGTGAACACTTCAAGGTCCTGTGTACGACGGAAGGATATACATTAAAATATGCTGCAGTGTATATCAAGTGTATAAATTTCATTAGTATCAGGTGATTATCTTTTTTTTCTCTGTTGTTGTTTATCTTTGCCCCTCACGACTGCCCCTCACTCTCATTTCTGTGACTTCACTCTATTTATTTGGATTTATCCTGGCTTGTTTCTTTGGTGTTGCTCCTCCCGCATCCTTTGAACTCCATTCACTTTGCCCTTTGCTTTACCTTGCCTCCTTGGCACTTCCCTTCTTCCTCACATCCTGCCTCCTTTCATCATTGTTACCTCGAGAATGTCACTGCTGACTCTATGATACCTCTTCCTTAACATCCAGTATTGCACTCTACGGCCTCCTTGTCTTCTGCGGTCTTGTATCCAAGGAACTCAAAGGGAAGCAGCCGGTTGCCAAGTTCTTGGCTATCAAGTTGGTGGTCATGTTCATGTTTTATCAAATGTTTGTGCTGAGTGCCGATCTTCTCTTGTTCCGCCAACCTATCTACTGGCCTACATGCTTACCTATCTTCACCTTCACCCCCTGATTTCATCGTTAATCTCATTCCTGACTCGTACCGATGGCTGACATGGTGAACAGTTCCATTGGCTTGAAGGCCGTGTTATTCACAGTACGTCACCCGTTCATTTGGTGACTGTGTTTCTCAGTCTTAAACCTGTTCTAGAAACGACCTATTGGACCACTACTAACATTGCCAATGGGCTGAACGCACTCGCCATTTGCGTCGAGATGGTGTTCTTTGCTGCACTGATGTTCTGGGTGTATATGTGGAAGGAGTATAAGGTCAAGGAGGGGGAGAAGCACACAGGTATTTGGAAGCCGCTGTGGGATTCAATCAATATGAGTACGTGTTTATCTCTGGTTTTTGTTCTGCATTGTTTCCCTTGTTTGGGGGTTTACTTGGCTGAGTGACTGTCCACTCCCATTCTCTCGCTCTTGTTATGGTTCCATCCTGCTCTTGCATGCCACATTCCACAAGCGGTCGCTGATTCAATGTTCCTACAGTGGACTTCATCCGCAAAATCAGGTACTCTCTCCGATTCTTTTTCTGCGCAAAACATCACCACGACACTTCTACTGGCGGAGTACTGCTCACCAAACTTTGTTCCACTGAAAGCCAAAATCGCCATCATGGTGGAGGGCTGGGTGTAGGCCCACGCATTGTGAAATCCAGCGGGTACAACGCCTACAGAGCCTCTCCTACCCAACGACTGAGCTTCGCCCAGGCCTTCAGGTTGGAGCCTGTTGATCAGTCCTTTGCCCGCCCTTATTCCAACCACCGGTCGCCAGCGAACTCAAACGACAACATTAATAGGACTTACGCGGTGTGGGTGAGGGTGGAGGAGCTGCGCCATTGTTGAAAAAGTCTGCTCCGTACGGCCATGGGCAGTATATGGGAGGTGATAAAGAGGAGCGGGAGATATTGATGCATGGGATGTCTCCGCTTGCTTCTTCCAAAGCAGACAACACTCTTCAAAAACAACAGCAGCAAGGAAAGTATGGCAGCCAGCAGATGACTTACGTGGTCAGGGTGGAAGCGATGAGAGGGAAGACATCAGAGGAGATGAGACCTTCGTCAGGCGAGGGCGAGGACAACAATGGGGGAGCGGATTTGGGGTATTATCAGAGTGCATATGGCAGTGTGGAGGACGATAGGCAGCAGAATTCGTACCCTCCGCAACAACAGCAGCAGCAGGGGTATCCACCACCACCACCGCGACAGCAGCAGCAGGCGTATCACCCGCAACAGCTACAGCCGCAAATGTGAACATATCCTCCGCAAACCCAACAGCTGGCGTATAACCACCAGCAGCCTATAACCCCGTCGTTACAATCTCAACAACCTCAGTCTGTGTGGTCAAACCAGCAGCACCTCCAACCACCCCAAAACTACTACGATAGCAGCGGAGGCGCAGGCGGCAGTGGAAGGGGAGGAAAGAGAGAGTCTTACGGCTCGTGGGCAGGTCCACGGGCAATTTAATGCGGGGCTTCTTTTCTTTCATGACTGTTTTTTGTTGGATTTTTTTCNTTTTTTACTATGCATGCTCTTCCGCACGTATGTACGTGCTTGCTTTGTCTACGTCAGCATCAAACACTCATTTTCTTTTTTCTTATTCTCTTATTTTTGCTTCATCTTCTTTAGTCTTGGGATAATCAATCGGTATGCTTTGATGACGCTTGTTGAGTTGGGTGAGATTGGTTAAATGATGTTCCACTAGCTTGCTGCTAGGTAAGTTTAGGAATTCATTGACCTTTTTGGGAGTTTGGAACCTATACTATTTACCTAAAACCTGAATGATCAAATTCAAAGCTGATGAATTCAAAATCCTTCTAAGGATGCCCCAGAGAGGCAGGTAGACTCAACTTGGTCATAAGCAACACTGGCTGTGCATGGACATGATGCTTGCTGTCTCTCATCATTGGCAGTCTATTGTGTTTCCAGAACAGTGTGGTGTTAATTAAGCATAGGCTGATACATGGATAGATAACTCAAACACTCAGAATACAGACAACTTGGAAGATGGAACACAATACAATAACTGGAGAACACATCCAGAACAAAAGAACACAGACACAGGAACAAGGAACTGAGAAGTGAAAAAGGAAAGATAGAAATGAGACACAGATGCAGGCAACAGATCCAGTCTGTATACAAAAAAATGCACAGGAAGTTGACAGGCCATGTTCAAACGCAAGGAGAAGTGTATACTGAGATGAAGTTGAGGCCCGATGTGATAGATAAGTCAGGGTATTGCAGGGAGGAAAATTGGCATCATTTGAATGGAAAAAATAACTACATACATGAGGGTCATGCAAATTGCATGTTGGGTGTGCCAAGTGTCTTCATCATTCTGGGATTTCTTCAACTGTAAGCAACAGCATGGGTGAAAGAAAATGNAAAGGCAGAGCAGGTGCTACACACATCTTGACTTGCCAGAAGACAGGTCTGAAGTAGGCAAGATGGGCCAAGATTGTTGCCTTGAAAATTCTCCAGAATTGTACTAAAGAAGTGAATGCACTGAATGGTGAAAAATTGAGATTCATGAGGAAGTAGGCTTACTTCCTATACAACAGATGAGTTCAATGGGAAGAAATCCAGGTTCATGAGAAAGCAGACTTACTGCCTATACAACAGATGAGCTGAATGGCAAGAAATTCAGGTTCATGAGGAAGCAGACTTACTTCCTATTCAACAGATGAGCTGAATGGCAAGAAATTCAGGTTCATGAGGAAGCAGACTTACTCGCTATACAACAGATGAGCTGAATGGCAAGAAATTCAGGTTTCTGAGCAAGCAGACTTACTCCCTATATAACAGATGAACTGAATGGCAAGAAATTCAGGTTTATGAGGAAGCAGACCTACTTTCTATACAACAGATGAGCTGAATGGCAAGAAATTCACGTTTATGGGGAAGCAGACTCACGCGCTATACAACAGATCAGTTGGGCAGCAAGAAATTATTAGATTCAATCAAATCAACTTGCCGTCTGCGTTGTCAAAACGGTTGCAATCAACATTGGCCATATGTGTTATTCACGGAACCACACAAATCGATCCGAATGAATGCAAGATGATTCAGCGAGATCCCGTATTCCATAGGGTCGATGACCAAGTGGCAAACGATACGCCGCTGGCTTATCAGTCTCAATGGCATCTCGGAAAACTCAACAGTTGGCCCACCTCGATCTCGCTGGTTCTCAGATGACGAAAATGTATCATTTCTTGGCCCTCCTTGCTCGGCCTGCTACTTTCGTACACCGGCTTGGAAGGCAGTGTAAACCGGGTCCGACATCGTCGGCTGAAACTCTATACTCAGCACTTTCTCTCTTCTAATGAAGGTGAAGTTTGTCAAGCTACGCACCAAACAAGCCACCCTTGGTCCAAATGCGTCCCAAGTTCCGTCTTTCCACATTTCGGACAAGTTTTCGCAAGATCTTCGACCCATTCCCGCTTGACCAGCATGCTCATAATCAGTGCCTCACCTGATGTAACCACACACTCCCAATCCTGAGCCTCGACTAATGTTCCATTGCTTGATCCTGCAATGCAATACCGCTTCTCGATGACACGCTCCTCGCCTACCTTTCCTCTGAAATGACCGACCAAGATGCGATGCAAGTCCTGATTGTGCCCCGTCTGGTCAGAAAAAATAGGCGGAAATAATGGAAGATCTCGTCCCACCTCGTAACTGCGCACAATTGACAAAGGGAGGGTGAAGGTTTCGTCTAGCGCATCCGTGATTTTCAACGCGTTCGCATCGCTGTAGCCCACAGTCTTGGGAAGCCTCCCATGAAACAGTCGATTGACTTCCATAGCTATCAGCCAGAGTTCATACGAGAGCAAGGGCCTACCTTGCGCAGCGGCGTATTGATGGATAACCAAGTTTCCTGCTACATTGTTGAATGTCGCTCCGTGGCCGATGGAAAAGTTGCTGCTATTTGATAGCATCTGAGGGCCGTAAGGTTCAGGCTCTAACGGTGGTCGCAACCTTATCAACCAGTCTGTCGCCTTGGACGAATGATTGAGACTCACGCCCTTCGCCGGTAAGAGGACTGCCAATATCCTGGGCCCGACTCGGAAACCCTCGGCGCATCTTTGGCACAGAGGCCTTGCCGGTAGGTGCACTGTCAATGTCCTTGGCCCGACGCAGAAATTCTCGGCGCATCTCTGAGACCGTGCGCGAGCGCTTGCCCTTGCCCTTAGACGGATTGCAAGTACGATCGGCCGGCATGTCGAAACGATATTCGATGGTCGGGGGAGAGAAGAGAGACTTGGGGGCAAAGTGTAGGCAAGAGCAGCTATCCCCGATGGAGGATGCGTGTCAGGCACGAGGCAGCCTGTAGGTGTTGGTGATATGCGCAGCCGTTCGATAGATCGAGGGGTTGAACATCGATCGGACGATTCGCACAGCGGCGAGTCCCAGAAGTCTTGATACGTTCACGAGGCCAAGAGTGACTGACTGAGCTATTTGTTTTATTCATTCAATCGGATATTAATACATTGTAAAAGCTCCAACATGTCCAATCGAGAGCAAGGTGAAACGCCGGAGAGGTATTAAAACCTCGAGGCATGATGCCATTCCGCAGACATGAAGACATCCTTGTTGTCCTCGACGCACCCCCTGGGCCACATCTGGCGAGGTTTCCACGTGTTGTGTACTTCGGCGCCGACCAAGTGCTAACATGCCAGTGCACGGATGTAAAGCCTCCTCCGTAAAGTAGCAGAGCGCCGAGATAGAGGCGACGTTAACGAGGTGACCAATGAAAGGGGGATGCCGTATAGACGGGGTTGCTTCAAGTCGAAAGAATCGCCGGTGAGGAGGGCAAGATGAGGTGAGTCGAGCTTGATGACACGAGCAACCCAATTGATCAAGCACATCCGGGCAATCGAGAGGAAGAATATGAAGGGGAGAATTTCAGGTCAGGAAGCGCACGTCGGGACATACAGTGATGGATAACAGACCTTTATGCCACTCATGCCATGGTCCTGTTTGTGGATGGAACAAAGCGCTGCAGTGGCGACATATTCAACAACTCTGTTGCACTCGCAGTTTTCATCACTCCCCAAGATAACTAGTCCAAAGGAAGGGATGAGCGCGATAGCCTTCGTATACAGAGTCAGGGGAGAGCGGGGAGAAGACCAGATGGAGGWTGACTGTTGACCATCGTCGCATGGGGGAAGAGATGTAAAACGACAGCCTTGGCCTCTGCTGCGGTGTGCTMGTGTGGTCCCTTGATCATAGCAATCGAACCGCCRTTTCCAGCAGGAGASGCCCGCACCCAACCGCACCGACTGTGCTTCCATCTGCCACCCACGAGGCCATGCACGCCTACGACYCACGGCGAGAACAGTGCAAAACRCAATTGAAAGACGTACGAGGATGGTGAAACCCYAGCTACAGCATATYCAGTCAGATGCGGCTCACAACCCAGGACTGGCTTTGGTCGATGGATTGGTGTYGGGTGCNNNANNNGNCGCGACGCCCGCCACAACACCCGGTATGTCGTCAGATCGAGTGATTTCGAAGAGATCCAGGAAGTTAAGGAGAAAAAAAGCGTGCAGAACGGCGCATCGAGTTGTTCTGAGGTGGCAGCGTAAGAAGAATGGAAAAGCTTGACGAGAATTGTTTGCACAGGTTTCAAACCAAACCCGGCGGCAGGTCTGCCAAAGTGTGCCACCCTCATCGCGGCTGAATGCATCTCCAACCTCCCACTAGTTTGTTCGTCAGCATCTCCGCTCCGTGCTCAAGCTCGAGCACGCCTATTCCCAGACGCTCGGGACCGTAGATGACCGATGGTACCTCTCGGATCAGTGAACAGCCAGCTATCGACAACACATTGAGTTCATACTCGCTCCCCTTGAAACGTTCTGAATCCATCTGTACATCGTGGTCTGCTATTGCACCTTGGAACATGGTTGTTAAATCATGACACTCCGGAATGCTGTCGTACTGATTGTTCAGCCTACTTCAAGATCCAAGTCTCGGTCCAGGGCGTCACCTTGCGAGAACTCATAAGCACAACCTGGGATGGTACCCCGCCGAGCATGTACCGCCGTGGCAGAATGGAATACTGGCACTCCGATTGGGCAGCTTCTCTGTCCAGGTACGTCCCTCAGCGAAGAGGCGTCCACTGAATACTGATTCCACGCCACATTTCGGGACCTGATTGCTCATATCCCGACAAAGTCCAAGCTGCAACATCACCGTCTCCACGGAACTATCATTCCTGGGATAAACTCAACGAGGAGGCTCGTCCTCTCGTCGTTATTCCTGGCCCCGTCTGCCCCCTTTTCACATAAGACAGTCTCCGCTCTCGAATCACCATCCTGCTTCGTTCCTCTCTCCAGGTGTCTCCACTTCATCGATCACTCATAGCGCCGCCATCCTTCACTGGTCAACCAACTCCTACAATCTACCGCTCGGCTATTTACAAAACTCCGTAAAAGATGGCTCCCTCCACACTCTCCGCTTCCAGTCCCATTCCTTCGAGAACGAGAACTGCTAAACCTACCCAACAATTGCGTGGAAGTTGGGATTAGGATGTAAACTTCGTACGCTCATCGTCTTTCCCTCTCTCCCTGGCGGTGCAAAACTATACGTCGCATCAGGAGGCGACGTTGTTATGATGTTCAGCCCGAATCCGCTATCTTGGCCATTCGTGTAGTTTGGGTGAGCCCTCTTTCGCTCGCCCCCACCATCATTCCATCCTCAGCTGACTCCCTTTCCAGCACTGCTGCAGCCGTACTCAGGATTAACCTCAGGACCAGCACCTCTAGAGAACTCTCCCATCGGTCGACCGACGGGAGCACGTACGCTCGTCGTTGCCCCGTCTCACCTCTCCANTCGCAGTCGGAGATGTCCACCACCGTCCTCACCGTGATAGCTAATCTCGGAAGATTGGATACTGGGTATCCTCACTGTTACCATGCGTACAATGAGATCACAGCTAGAACGGGTGTAAACATTTACTTCATACGTACGCTTCTAAATGTCGAGATAGGGTACGATGACTGGAGACCATGCCCGAAGATATCGGGATTAATGCGAGTTATGGTTTAACTGGGCGGTTTCAGTATAGAGTTTGTAGGTCTGTAAAGTTGGTATGGATCGTTTAGCGATAAGAAATTCACTGGTTCGGCGCTTATCGAAGCCTTTCCATGCACATATTTCGTCACGTTCAACAAGAGCTGCATAGAAAGCTTGATACTCACTGCCGCTCAATCTACCGAACCACGCCCATGCATACGGATGCATACGATGGTCAAAGCTTAGATTGCCCTTCTGACACGTTTGGAATCTTCACCGATGTTCCGAACGATTCTGCGTGGCAGCAACGCGGGTGCCTGTGGAGTTGAAATCCCTTCTATTCAACTTCTAACGCGACTCGGGAACTGATAGTGATCTTTTGTCCTCTTCCCATCTTTTTGAGTTCTCGAAGCGAGACGAGCGGCTGGCTGGGGAGCCTGTGATTTGGCCGGAAACTTGTGCTTTTATAAGTGACTTCCTGAGCGGTAGAGCTCCTCAAGCGGCCAATTAGCCAACTGCAAACTGACAATGTGTGAACAACAGAATATACAACACAAGCACTCGGGGTGTAGAATTCCTGAAGCGCCTAGCGCCCGCGGGAATAGGTAGCCTACAGTGTGCATTCAGAACTATGCGATCATCAGAGGTGAGAAGATAATGATTATTATCGGTGCGACATACATCTTGGGTACTATACCTTCCTCAAGCACCACCTGCACGCATAGACCGTGTATAAGAACTGATATTGAATTCACTCATTTCGTTCCCCTTGCCGTTTATCTTCCCACTTCGCAAACATCCTTCCTTCTCTTTTCGCTCGGAGCTCCTTCGAGAAACGAGACAGCCATGTCGGTATCGGATGAGCAAATGAGACATGCCCTAGCAGCCGTTCGCTCCATCTATGGAATCACAATTGTCTCCTTTGTCGCTATCGGTGCGCGTTCTGAGTAAGGTATCAAAGTTACCTTGCTCACCATACATAATCGCAGGTATTCAAGCGTTCATATGCGTGTATGGTCTTTCCTTGTTCTTGGATACACCCAAGGATCGCCGTAAAGGCCGTGCTCCGTATATTGCCATCAGCTGGGCGATCTTCATCATGTTCTCGCTGGCGCAGACTGGAGACGCGTACCAGGTATTTGGCAGCTTCTACGGCGCGGCTGCCAATGACCCGCTGGACGTGTTGATGAAGAGAAGCGAAACTGATTATACCTGGTGGAGACTTGCGACCTCTACCCTTATCGACCTTGTGAATTGGATTACAGATGGGTTACTGGTATGTATGCCCATTGCACCCCCAGTAGCACTAATTAAGCACATCGATTCTTTTCTTACTCTGTACGTTAGGTATATAGATGCGCGATAATCTGGACGGAGAACCGATGGGTTTGCATCTTCCCTGCACTCACCTATCTTGCATCAATCGGTATGTCCACAAATTAAAATTTCCGACCCGTCGATACTCATGCCAGTATTTTCAAGGGAATGTCTATTGTGATGATGGTCGGGCTGTCCAGTCCTACTTCCCGAGTCGCACCATTCGTTGGCACCGCGATATCAGCCTGGGTATATCTCAGCGTCGCGGTTAATTTCCTTGCCACCTCTCTCATCGCATTTCGTCTGCTCCGCTTGCGGAGGGAGTTGATACAGGTGCTACCAGCCCGGGATATGGGAGCATACCTTGGCGTTGTAGCAATCCTCGTGGAGAGCGCACCTCCATTGACGCTTTCCGGGATTGCTTTTGCAAGCGTGGTGGAACCCAAAACACCAGAAGCGCGTATTCCGAACGCTTTATTTCTATGCTTATGGTATTCATTGAACGTTAGTCTTTGACTCGGGACTCAGTATAAGATTGTACTCATGTTTATCTTTCATAGGCCATCTGTCCACAACTGATTATATTCCGAGTTACCGTTGGGCGCTCGTATCTTCGTCATCCCGAGGTTCATACTCCGACTGGAGACGGAGATGAGCGTGTCTCAGCGAATATCGCATTCACTCACGCAAGCCAAATTCAAACCATTGACAACATGGTGTCAGCAAAGACAATTGAAGAAAAGAATTCACATGCATAAGACAATTCTGCAGGCATTAGTATACCCTAGCAAAGGAATCTGTTTGACTGACCTCAAGTCAGAGCTCGAATCAACATGTGTACCGTGACTGTACTGAGTGATTGCTCCGAGGGCTTTTTTATGAGTCCGATTCAATCTGTACAAGGTTATTATAGTAAATATAATAGTAAACATCAGCCGTCGGACAGCGCCTCCCTCAATATCTCAGATTCTGACTCGGACATCCTTTGGTACCCGACAGGAGTATACTATTGTCCCAGAGCAGAGGGGTCTTCAACGGACGGCAGCAGTGAGGATCATTAGTCACTGGAAGATCGCCCTTCAGTTGACAAGGTTCGTGCCGCCCTCCACAGAGGGACAAGGCAAGATGTTGAACTTTCTCCGTGCCAGCCTTTGTTCCGTGACGCTCGAGACAATTGCTGAGGATCTATGGTAAATCCTGCCAGCCGCCTTGACCGTACAGTCTCTTTTATTCCCTTGACCGCTTTTAAGTATAGCTGTGATGAAAAGCAGAACATCAATAAGCCCTCCTCCATACTTAGCATTGAGGGTGACGAATCATAATGCATGGAATACATCAATGAATTTCAAAGATGACGAAAGAGGCGGTGGGAGCAGAGAGGTAGGTAGTTTGAAATATTCAGCAAAACCAGTGTGAATGACAAACTTAAGCCTCGCATCTTTGGAAAGGCCATCCAAACTCCCGGTGAAAGTCAGAGGGCTAGGCGTCGACTCGCGACTCTCGAAGGACAACGCGAAGATACTCTTGTTCTAGTATCGCCCCTTGGCGGATGTGGAATTTGAATTGGAGGTTGAGATTGAAGAGCTTAGACTAAGGAGCATTGACGAGACCACCTTGAAGAGGGACGCTTATCGGGCCGCGATCCTTTGTAGAATGGACATTAGAATGTTGCAGAGGCTTCAAATATTTTTAGGGAGGCGATGCGGGGACGGACCAAGATACGACTCACGGGTATATTCGTTCCATCACGAAAATGGTGGACAGGGACCCGAGCTCTCGTTTCTGATCGCGTCTGAAGTCATGCTGAAACGCGCAAGAGGCATGGAAGCTTCAATAAATGATGTCAATACGCAGTGACCATAATATTTTTAGCACGATGCGAAGACGGGCGAGGCTTTCAACGCCTGTAAAATTGGACCAGGAGCGAAAGGGATGAGAGGACGAGATTGGAACAGTTTGAGGAATTATAAAAATAATGCTGGGATTACGCGAGAGAAATATTTGTACTGTTGGACCAATATTTCTGGAAAGTGAGGCCAAGCTTTGCGCTTGCGGATTTCTGACGCACGCTTCATGGTAGCTTCAGCCCTATCCAGTGTGCTCTCCGCTGATAGTCGATCATGGCTTGAGGTTAACCCATTCAGCCCAAAAGGCGATGGTTTCTCCGGAAGGCATGCACAACGGTCAAGGATCTATAGAGAAGAAAGCTGTAAGAAACCATCAGATAGTAAGGGATCCTCGAGAACGGCGGAGGGAAAAGAAAGGAGGGGAACAAATGCCCACTCCTGTCAGCCGCCGCTCCCGCTGATGTGGGCGTGGGTAGAAAATCAAGGCGGCACGCGCCGAAGTGCTCTCTTGGTCCTCTCCGCCATTGTCACCCGTCTGCTGTACGTGTTCAACGTTCAACACCTTCACATGAATATCAGAACTCAACCCAGTCGGTGGATAGCATGATCAATTCCTCCATCCGGACCAGTGGAAGCCGCGCCCAGTGCTGAATGTGCGTTCTGCCCCCTGAAGAATCCGTGATCTCTGAGCCTGAACGATCACCTTCGAGTCTACCCAGGAACGTCGCTGAAATGGGTAGTTGTGAAAACAAGGGCTCAGATGTACCTGATACCCTCCGACCTTGCCGGATACGACGGAGCGTATCTCCAAAATTCCAGCGTTGATGTATGTGGTCTTCTCGATTTCTGCTAGGACCCATCCTGACTTCACACCTTTGAATCCTCATTCAGGACACTATTCACGCTTTCTAAACCTTCCAACCGCATCCGGGGATTGCATTAGCCAGCTTCGGCGCGGAGTATGGGTTATTGAATGGGTGCTGATCGGACCGACACACTGAGGCTGAGAGGTATCTCCGAACAGGTGCGTCAGCCAGTGACTACATGCAAGGATTGATGTGAAGCCATCCATTTAGACCATTTTACACTCTCCCGAACAAATCGAGCAGCGAAGCCAACGGACTACCATATCCCCACGGAAATGGCCCAGGAGGAAACAATTGACGAGATTTCGTCTCTCATTGTATTTCTTGCCCGATAGCTACCCTCAACTGAGCTACCCCGCCCCCACCGACCACGGTTCCCCTCTATATATAACGGTATCCGCTTTCCATATCCTTATTCACCTCTCCCAGTGCGCCCAATTCACCAATTAAGCATGGCACGCCCTTCCACCTCCTCCCAACCTCCTCCCAGGATCTACGGCTCGACCATCCCCCCAATCCACGTAAACGACGGCTCCGTCTACACTCTCCTCTTCCAAACCAATTTACTTCAGAAGACCGAGAGCTTTTACGCCTATCCCACCGATCGCCCCGCCTTCATTGATGCTGCGACAGGAGATAGTCTTTCCAGAGGAGAATTGAAAGAATTAACCCTGAAATTAGGATATGGTCTTCGGAACCACGTCGTCCTCCCCTCTCTCCCTGGCGGTACAAAGCACCGCGTCCTATCGAGAGGCGACGTTGTCATGATATTCAGCCCTAATTCGTTGTCTTGGCCAGTCATGTTATTTGGGTGAGTGCTAATTCGCTCGCCGCCACACTCGATCTCATCCTTAATTGACCTTCCTTTCCAGGGCTGTCGCAGCTGGACTCAAGATCACCCTCGCGAGCAGCACCTCCACGGCTCTCGAGCTCTCTCATCAGTGGACCGACAGCAGAGCACGTATGCTCGTCGTTGCTCCATCTCACCTCCCTACCGCAATCGAGATGTTCACGTCCGTCCTCAAGGTCTCCGAGTCCGAGGCTCGTTCGCGTATCTGGGTTATGGATAGGCTGTGGAGCTATGGTCGCGCTATTGAGAGCGAGAGCATTGACGGGTACAACTCCGTAGGGCGATTGTTCGGATTCGGGAGACTGGAGAGTGAAGAGAAATTCGATGGAGCCGAGGCAGACGAGACGGTGTACATTTGCTACAGCTCTGGTACGACTGTGAGTTCACCGTCCTTCGTCCTCCTGATCTTGACTCGTTTTTGATGCATTCTCCTCTTAGGGAAAACCCAAAGGCGTCGAGGTAATTATACTTCACGCAATGTTCCGAAGTTGGTTTCATCGCTGACGGAAATTTTGCAGTCGTCCCATCGAGCAGCAGGCTCCGTATTCAGAATGGCTTGGGAAATCTTCAAATCGATTCGGGGAGAGCACGACGTCTCGTTGGCTCTTTTACCATTCTACCATATCTTCGGTTCGTCTTTCACCTGCTCAGGTAATCATCGCGCAATAAGACTTATCCTTCTCTCGATGGCAGGCCTCATCGCACACCTCCACCACAGCTTCTACCTAGGGATGCCGACGGTCATTCTCACAGGCGGGTTTGAGCCGACAGCGTTCTGTCAGGCGATAGAGAAATACAAAGTGACCATGGCTATGGTGGTACCTCCAATCTTACAAGTATTAACCCAGCACCCGGGTAAGCATCCTTGCTTTTGCGTCTGGCTCTAGAATTGCAGACTATACAGGACAAGCTGACGATAATTACCCACAGCCACGGCAAAGTACGATCTCCGTTCCCTCAGAACTTTCATCTCCGGCGCCGCACCCCTCTCGCGCGCACTCGTCCACAACGTCCAACAGAAATTCAAACCACTAGGATGGAATCCGATCATTGTGAATGGCTACGGAGCTACAGAGACGACCCTCACTGTGACCGTCGTCCCTCCATCCCGATGGGACGACCCAAGTAAGATCGGTGCCGTAGGTGTATTGGCGCCTAACCTAGAATCCCGTATCGTGAAAGAAATTGCGGTTATGAGAGACGCCAGAGGGTGGACAGAGGTTGTAGTAGACGCAGAGGAAGGAGAGGAAGGCGAGATGTGGGTTCGGGGGCCCACGAGAATGAAGGTGCGATCAAATGCCATCTCTTCAAAGCCTCTCGGATCGCTCTTGGTTGCTGACAAACACCATTTCATTTCAATACACAGGGCTACCTCCATAACGCCAAAGCTACGCAAGAGAGCTTTCATGCTGAAGGTGGTTGGTACAAGACAGGTGACATCCTCCGACGTGACAGGGACGGGTTTTTCTGGGTCGTCGATCGGAAGAAAGAGATGATCAAGTATAAGGTCAGTGAACCTCAATCCTCATAGCCATCGGACTCGATCGTAACTGTATTCTTCTATCAGGGTCTACAAGGTACGCTGATCGTCCGAATGACTATGCGTGTAGTTGATTCTGAACTTCTCGCAACAGTTGCTCCAGCAGAGCTCGAAGCGCTCCTTCTCGAGCATCCCCAAGTGCAGGACGTTGGTGTAGTTGGAGTTATGGACGAATACTCTGGGAACGAGCTTCCTCGGTACGTCTTGTGAAACTTTTATCTCAAGACTCGGAGGATAACACCACTCACGCATTGATAGTGCCTACGTCGTCCCAAGCGACGCAACTATCCTCGAAGACACGAGATCTGCTCGTCTTCACGAGTTCGAGAAAGACGTCAAAGAATGGCTAGCTCAGAGGGTTTCGAGACATAAACAGTTGCGAGGAGGTAGGTTTCCACACCCCCGAGATGTACCGATTGTGTTCTCACATATAGCAAAAGGTGTTGTTGCGATGTCTGCTATACCTAAAAGGTAAGATCCTGTCACACTTCTCATTTTAGTACCCTGCTGATTCGACCTTCCAATTGATATTGCACATAGCCCCACCGGAAAGATTCTTCGTCGTGAGTTGCGCAGTCTCACCACCGTGGACGCTGTGGCAGCCTCGAGTTCTGGACATGTGCCGTTGAAGGCGAAACTTTAATACTAATAGACTTCTTCACGAACTTCGTTCGGGAATCACATCAAACTTAAAGTCCACGTTGTCTTTCCGACTGTGATTCCGGCTAGCCCTGCTTCTGACTCGTGGTCCTTTTGTCGCCTCAAGTTGACTGGAAGAAGCGCTGCCTGGCAGAAGTTGATTCTTTTGGAGGTCGTACTCAGTACCCATCGTCAAAAAAGCACACAGTTCACTCGCTGCCTGACAGCGCAGACCCCGCCCCCGGAGGTACAAACCTGCAGTTTTTCCCTATTCTTTGGCTCCAATACAAACTGCACCCTCATTTCAAGGCGGTCTCGATGGCCGGCCGGACGTCATCGCTGTTCTGATGCTCAGCTATCACCCACTGGGGAATAGTATGCTTTACTTGGCACTGTTCATAGATTCCCTATTTCTACTTCTCTAGATGAATTCCTCCTTCTATGGTCCTTGTCTTATCTTGCACAAGGCATATGACCACGTTTCAATCGATAGAAACCCCGTTCAAGTGCACCCTCGAATGCCTTGGCGCCTATTTTGTAAACCTTATTCTGACAGGTTCCTTTCTAAGCATCCTGCTACCAAGTAGCGGAGATGAATGCATAGATATAGCAACGTGCCTTACTCCAAACCTTCAAGCCCTGTGCCCAATACACCTCTGGTCACTTTCCATCCAGACGTCGACCGGAACTCCTCTGATAATCTCTCAGCCGCACCCAGCCAGTAGCGCGTTTAGCCTTTCTCATCAGGCCCAAGGTAAAGGAACACCGTCAGACGCCGCTCACAACCGATTTTNTGGAGGCCATGTCGGATATCCCCAGTGACCGGTACGTTCCAATCCCTTTTCACTTTGCACAGACACTGATTCCGATCATGATGATGCGAACTAGAATACTGAAGCTCGAAGGTAAGGATATTGAATGGCCATCGGCTGTGTTGCTAAGTCAGTCGCAGACATCAGCGTCGAATTCGACGCGGATTATATCAAGGATTTATGTTCTAACCCTGGCTCGTTGTCCTTAATGATTATTGACACGCCAGGTGGAGCCACCCAGCAACGTCATCTCAACCATTCATCCGATAGGACGTGGAAGCATCACGGGTTTGTACTGATGTAGGTATTGGTTGATCTTCTGGTCATTCATTTCCGCAGGAGTACTGACCATGGTTCCCAGGTCGAAGGGCGTCCGCGAAATTACCGTCGTTATCAAATCGAACATCTGGGGTGATCTCACCCGATACCGTCTGTTGGAACCTCAGTTAGTCGAGCTCGTCCTGAAGGAGAGTGGTGGGTGTTGCGATTCCCGACGCTCTTTCGTCTCCTAATTGTTTCGCAGAGGAAAAAAATCCCAATCAAAACAAGGCCTGAAGATAGCGGAAATCCGTCGGGGCCTCAACACCAGATGTCTTTGCTCGTTCGTGCATCGCAGAGTAAGTTATTCAAAAGACATCTTTTTCTGGGGTGAAGACTCACCCAGGCGCTCTCCAGGTATGACAGACGATCAAACTAGCGAAATGGAAACAGCCTTGTGGGCCCGCTGCGTGCATTTTAACACTGTGCTCAGCGAAAGCGGACCCTCCGTAAGGACCTTGGATGAGACCATGCCCAACATTCAGAGGCTCCTGTGTTCCANCCCCGCCAGACAGTCCGGTCCGGCTCAGGACCTTGATGCTACTCGCGTCAGCCGCGCTCGATCGTTCTCTCCGAGCGGANGCAGCCCGATGATAAAGCTCTCAACAACGTTGACTCCCTCCTGAACGAACTATCGAATGGCCAGGTGTGGGCTCTGCGCCCGGAATTTCAAGGTGCTATCGCTCAGCTACGCGCTACGGTACATAAGGCTCGACGCAAGGCGGTTACCAATACTTGCCGAGTCCTTGCTGAGCAGTCTCTCGAGGCTGCGGAAACCTTGAAGACTACGGGAGACATGACGCATATTCAGGTGGTCAACAAGAAACTCCGAGATCTAGTCGCGACCACGCCGATCAACGATCCCCTACGGCCTGGCATCATTACAATGCTCGCCGAGAACCTCCTCCATTGCGCCAGAGGCAAAGCAGACTACGACATCAGCTACCTCAACGACGCAATAGATTGCCTGGAGCAAGCTTTTCCAAGATCAAGCCGCTCAACGGACGGGCTGGAGCAAGTCTTGACGAGCCCTAGGCCCACGACTGGGGCAGCCAAGGAACTTCAATCTGTGCAACGCACTCTCTACGCGGCATTGAAGCTTCGCTACGCCTTACTGAACAGGGCCGAAGACCTGGATCGGATGCTTGCATTGCTCCCCAGCGATACACACGACCCCCAGGAGCTCCTGGAACTCGGTGAACATTTATATACTCGATTCGAGCTCCAAGGAAACCTGTCCGACATCAACAGATCCATTGACTTGCAGAAAAGCGCGATTCAGATAGCGTTAGCTGGAGATCCTGCGGACGGGTCAAAGTCGGGAGTCCACCCTGCTTGCAAGGAGGCGGCATGGTTGTCACGAGCTTACCGTAGCCTCGCGCTTGCGTTTGAGGCGAGGTTCAAGCAATCAGACGACCTCGTTGACCTCAACGAATGTCTTCGTTTCTTCAGGAAAACCTTGACAATGCCTCTTGCTCCAGCGCAGAATCCCAGCGTCCGCATCGGCACCTTCCAACGCCTTGCTTCGTCGTTGGCCTATTACGCATTGAACCACCAGGATTCGGACCATCTAGAAGAGATCATGACCCTACTTGCAGACCTCGTGTCGCAGATACCTCCAGACGGCGCCAAGAATAGCCTTATGTCACCACCTCTCCTATGGATGGTTGCGCTCACCCTCGGGTCGATGGCCAGATCTCTCAAAAACCCCGACCTACTCCGGACCTTGGCTAAAAAGATGGCTCGCCCGGAATTGGACCTGTATCCTGGGCTGTCGACGGCCGAAGTCCTCCAGGCTTACATTGACTTTAACTTGGATCCATCGCCCTCGACCAACAAAAAGACAATGCCAATTATAGTGAAATTCTTCCGCGCATCCTTAGCTTCGTGTGACAGCATCGCAGTGAAACTGGGACTTGCCCAAATTCTAATCGCACAACCTCAGTGGTATCATTCTCCTCAAGGCGATGAATCTGCGTCGCTCACGAACGAAGGTACGGCCCTTCTGGAGGAATGCTTCAATTCGGCCCCCGAGCACGATTCAACCTTTCACTACTTCCTTGGACAATTATTCGGTGGACCGGGCGGACTTGACCAATTTGAAAAGGCCATGTTTCACTTCTCACGCGCCACTTCAGACGCAAAATTGCCGCATGAGCGCCTGGAAGCAGCATACGAATGGGCTGAGATGGCACTGAAGGTCAAATCGACAGACAGCATGACCGCCTTCGACGTGATAGTCACGACTATCTCCCAAATCGCAGGCCTGGAACAAACGGTCGAGAAGCGCCATCGCATGCTTTCCGGCCTGTCAAGCAGGGTACTTCAAGCTGCCGAAGCTGCACTCTCTTTTGAAGAGGTCGACAAAGCATTGGAGTTCCTTGAGCGGGGAAGGGGACTCGTGTGGAACCAGCTCAACAGTCTGCGAACTCCCCTTGATGAGCTCCGTTCCCGCGATCCAGCCCTTGCTAATCGACTGGAGTCAGTATCTCGAATGCTGGAGGACGCTGGAGGTCAATCACGGACGCTGGAGGGAGGATCGGGTGACATTATGGAGAGGAGGCTTGCCTTGCAAGAGGAGTCGTCGACGCACATCAAGCTGGCCAGGGAGCGCGAAGAACTGATCGAGACCATCCGAAAGGTCACTGGATTTGAAAGCTTTCTTCGACCGCTACCCTCCAGTGCATGGTTGGCGGATCTCCCGACATCCGGTCCAGTTGTCGTCCTACAAGCTTTCAAAGCTCGGTGCGACGCAATAGTGCTCGTTCCAGGTCGGCGCGAGCCAATGCACATTTCGCTACCGAACTTTTCTCCCAAGAAGGCGCAAAGGCTCCGAGACGGGCTACGGCTCTCCCTTTCAGCTAATCTGCTAGTTGGTCGAGAGGCTATTGGTATTTTAGACGAAACAGATACCAGAGCTATCCGACCAACCGGCACTTCCAAAAAGTCGGTCTCCGAAGTACTCCGTGACACTCTCCGCGAGCTGTGGAAGTGTGTTGTGAAGCCTGTCTTTACTCGTCTTGGGTTCAAGGTACGTTTTCAGCGAGAATGGTGGTTATGAAACATCTCTAATGAAATACATAACAGCGTTCCGAAAATCCAGATACCAGGATCTGGTGGTGCCCGACCGGCCTACTGACGTCGCTCCCTCTTCACGCTGCTGGGATATACGAAACCACCAATCCCGATAGCGAGAGCGCGCTGGATTATGCTGCTTCCTCTTACATCCCAACGGTCTCTCTACTGACCGAACGAGTGCGAAATACTCGCCTTACTCCAGCAGACAACGCCGGTATCTGTATGCTGAGCCAGGCCAATGCACCGGGATTTGAACCAATCCCTGGCACAAAACAAGAAATCGATCGGGTTGTTGCGACTGTTAGCGCTTCTTTGATCAGAAGTACGCGGCTGGAGAACGATGAGGCGACCCAGTCCGCTCTACTCGACGCCATGGAGAACTACGACTGGATTCACCTCGCCTGCCATGGAACTCAAGACACAGAACAGCCACTCGAAAGTGGTTTTGCTCTCGCGGACGGGCGACTCGAACTCGCTACGATCATCAAATCGAACTTGAAACACGCTGAGTTCGCTTTCCTTTCCGCTTGCCAGACGAGTACCGGCGACGTCAAACTCAGCGAGGAGTCAGTTCATCTCGCTGCCGGGATGCTCGCTGCGGGCTATCGAGGTGTCGTTGGCACGATGTGGTCAATCATCGACCGCCATGCACCACAGGTGGCCGAGGATTTCTACCGAGATGTATTGGCCAGGAGTGGGGACGTCGGTGGAAAGAAGAGGTTGGATGGAGAACAAGCTGCATATGCGCTTCATCACGCAGTTCAACGGCTAAGGAAGAGTGTCGGAGATTCGCACTACGTCGCTTGGGTTCCGTATGTTCACTTTGGGCTTTGATTTTTGACAATTGTTCGCCTGAGGCCTGCCATTTCCGTCTTTCGTTCCTGTAGCCCAGGTCTCTCACCCTTTGCGCCTCCATTTTGACTTCTTTAACTTCTCGACCTCCTTAAAAACTACTCTGTATCATAAATTCCTGCCCATGCTTGCCTATGCGAGTTCCTGCTATCAGTATACCTCCAAACGTTGGCACTCGGAGACTGAAGAATATCTAATCCAGGCGAGTAG